>LOEQ01003487.1:109206-121728 GCA_001685075.1 Bramus lutescens
CAGTCAGCATTTATTTAAAACATAATTGACAGAATGCAGAATTGTCCCCCACCAGCCCTGGCTGTCCTAGAACTCACTTTGTAGAATAGGCTGGCCTTGTAGGTGCTTGGAATTGTACCCCAGTTCTTTGGCCTTCTGGCAGCTGCAACTGGTTTTCCTCTCCCATATGACACAGCTCAGTCTGATTATGTCCACTCTGAACTCTCCCAGATGTCCCTGCCTCTGGGCTGTGCTCTCCTGCACATCTGTAACAAACTCTCTCTCTGGCTGTGCTCTCCTGAACATCTGTAACAAATTCTCTCCTCCATATCTAAGAGCAGTCATGTCCTTTCCTTTTTATTTTTATTTTTTCATTCACAAAGCAAGTTTGGGGCGAGCCATCCGCAAAGCAGGAACGGAGTCATCACCAACACCATAGTAACCATGCTTGGACTTGCAGTCCCCATGAGAAAATGACATACACCTGTCACCTCAGCCCTTAGGAAGCTGAGTTCAAGGCCAGCCTGAGCTACAGTGTGAGACACACACAATCAAAAAGGATTAAAACAAAAAAAGGTGGTTTTAGTTGAAGTAACTTACTGTGTGGTGTCCAGTGGCTCTGCAGGGTGGCATAGGTGTGCTAAAGCCCCTGCTGCTCCCTTTCTGTACCAATTTCTGTACCAATTGGCACACCCTTGGTCCAGTGCCCATAGGCTTCTTTATTGGTAGCCACCCACAAGCATTGCCTAAGTCAGCTGTTACACTAGAGATCGTGAAAGGGTGCTGGCCACATCCCTCCTCCCGCCTACATGACATAGTCTGTAGTTTGTTTTTGTTTTTGAGCCCTTCTGAAAAGCTCCTTGGTGTCTCTAGCTTGTAGTATTTGGGGAAGCTGTGCTAAACCTCTGCCCTCCCATTACTGTAAGTTTCTGGTGCTGGGTCTCTGTCTTCTCACCTATAAAGTGAGGAAAGCATGAGAAACTATGGAGAAGGAGCTGGAGGGGAAGGCAGATAAGGTTATAGATGACACCCCACCTTAATATATATATACACATAAAAGTCCTCAAATTAAGACATGTCTCTGATGCCTAGAATCCTGCAGTAAGGGATGGGGAACATGGCTAAGGGCAGAACACACGGCCCACTCAGAGACTGCATTGGCTCCAATTCCGTCTCACACACACACACACACACAAACACACGTCAGACAAATGCATGTGTGTCCATTCCCTTGGCCATCTGAGCATCCAAAGCCTCCAAACCTCATGTGGTCCCAGAAATTAAACCATATATACCTAAGGGAATAAAATAAGAAGAGCAAATTTCATAATATCAGAGATGGGGTATGGCCTTCTGAAAGTATGTTAGCTGTATTAGCTGTCTCTTGAATCTTACAAGGTCCTCTGCTCTAGGCAGGCAGCTTCCCTCCTAAGCCCCAGCAGAGAGACACTTAGAAGACAGACAGGAGAGTGTGGCTGTGACATCAGCACTGCAGGGTTGACATATGGGCACAGGGAGATCTCTGGGACTTGAAGCCAGGTCTACAAAGTGAGTTCGAGACTAGCCAAGGCTGCATAGTAAGTCCCAGTCTCAAAAATGGAAGTTGACCTGTGGACAGGGGCCAGGCTTCTCTTGGTTTTTTTTTTTTAGAAGTTTCTATTGTTGTCTGTGTGCATTCATTATGTGTGTGTGTGTGTATGTGTGTGCATTCATGGTATGTGTGCACATTCATGGTGTGTGTGGGTGTGTATGCATTCATGGTGTGTGTGCACATTCATTGTGTGTATATATGTGTGTGTGTTCATGGGGAGTGTGTGCATTCATGGGGTATGTGTGTGCATTCATGGTGTGTATGCACATTCATTGTGTGTGTACATGTGTGTGCGTTCATGGTGTGTGTGCGTTGTGCGTGTGCATTCATGGTGTGTGCATTTGTGGTGTGTGTGCGTTCATGGTGTGTGCGCGTGCGTTCATGGTGTGTATGTGCATTCATGGTGTATGCGCGCGTTCATGGTGTGTGCGTGTGTGTTCATGGTGTGTATGTGTGTATACATGTTCATGGTGTGTGTACATGTTGATGGTGTGTGTGTGCGTTCATGGTGTGTGTGCACACATTCGTGGTGTGTGTGCGTGTGTTCATGGTGTGTATGCGCATTCATGGTGTGTGTGCACATTCATGGTGCGCGTTCATGGTGGGTGGGTGTGTGTGCGCGCGCGCACGCGCATTTGTGGTGTGTGTGCATTCATGGTGTGTGTGTATGTTCATGGTGTGTGTGTGTATGTTCATGGTGTGTGTGTGCATGTATGCATTTTGTGTGATGCTGGGGCCATTGTATCACGGCACACAAGTTTGGAGGCCATCTTTGTGTCTCTCCTCATGCTCACATGGGTTCTGGGGTTGGAACGCAGGCCGTCAACTTGCACAGCAAGTGTCTATTACTCATTGTGCCATCTTGCTGTCCCATTAAATTTCTGTTACCATTGTTTGTGGCTGTATGTTATGTGTGCACACAGACATTCATGCCACTAAACTCTTGGAGGTCAGAGGACAGCTTGCACAGATTCTGTAGACGGGTTTTTCTGTGGACCACCAGCTCATAAAAGCTTGGCCTGCAGCTCAATCTTGTCCCACTAGTTCTTCCAACTGAAATTAACCAGTTTGTGGTCATTTACATTTTGCCTTTGCCTTGTGGCTTTTTACCTCTCTTCCATCTTTTTGTTTTCTGAGACAGGATTTCTCTGTAGCTCTGACTGTCCTGGAGCTAGATCTTATAGACCAGGCTGGTCTCAAACCCACAGAGATCCTCCTGCCTCTGCCTCTTAAGTGCTGGGATTAAAGGCTGCACCGCCACCACCTGGCCCTCTATTCCTTCTTGCACCTCCTGTGTCCTCTCCGTATCCCTGGCATCCCCTCTCACACCTTGATTCATCTCCTCTTCCTTTCTCTTTGCCCAGAAGTCCAGCCTAACCGCTTCCTAACTAGCTCTTGGCCATTAGATTCTTTATTAAACCAGTCAGAAGATGCTGTGGGAAAGACACATCTTCACAGTGTACACAAAGGTTACTCTACCACCTGGAGCCTGGGGCTGACCTCAGGCTGTCAGGCCGGCACCTTTACCCTGAGCTGAGAAAAATTTGTTTTGTTTTCCCTTTGGTGTTTTGTTTGTTTGATTGGTTTTTTGAGACAGGGTTTCTCTGTGTAGCCCTGGCTGTCCTGAAACTCTCTCTATAGACCAGGCTGGCCTCAACCTCAAGAGATCTGCCCACCACTGCCTCCCAAATGCTGGGATTAAAGGCGAGCGCCACCACTGCCATCACCCAACTGTTTGTTTTGTTTTTAGTTTTTACACTTCTGCGGTCTGAAGAGATGTTTAAGGGTTTCTGTTGCTCTTGCAGAAAACCCCGGTTTGATTCCCAGCACCCACATGGCAGCTTGTAACCATCTGTAACTCCAGTCCCAGGGGATCAGACACCCTCTTTTGACCTCTGAAGACACGAGACACACACAAGTGGAGATAGACACATGTGCAGGCAAAAAACTCCTAAGCATAAAATAAAAATAAAGGTTCAATTTTTAACATTAAAATAAGTTTTTAGCTGGGTAGTGGTAGCTCATGGTTTTAATCCCATCACTTGGGAGGCAGAGACAGGTAGATCTCTCTGAGTTTGAGGCCAGCCTAATCTACATAGTGAGTTCCAGGGCTACACAGAGAAAGCCTTTCTCATGAAAGAAGGAAAGGAAGGAAGAAGAGAGAGAGAGAGAGAGAGAGAAAAGGAAGAAAGAGAAAGGAAAGGAAAATGTCCCTTGGGTCTGGAGAGTGTCTCAGCAGTAAGAGGGCCTAGATTTGGTTCCCAGTACTCCTCTCCCCCATGCCAGGCAGCTGTAACTTAAGCTACAGGAGATCTGACATCTTCTAGCCCCTGGGCAGCTACATATGTGTGGCAAAACATACACGCAGGCATATACAGAAAGAAAAACAAAATCTTGGGAAAAGATGCCCCCATTTCTAGCTATTCCTCTCATTTAAAGAGCGAGTGTTTCACCAACCTAGCAGAATCCTCTCCTGTGGCCAAGAGACGCCAGCCGGTGCCAAATACTTCACAAGGTCAAGGCAGTTGGGGCCTGAGAATAAAGCAGGAATTGGCCCATACCGTCAGCACAGCAGAAGCCCAGGGGACTGGGAAGGGGGTGTGAGTCAGAGTAGGCCGCAGAAGCTAGAGGTTTGGGGGCGGAGATCAGGGGAGGCTGGCAGGTAGATGCTTCACTGATGCATTCATAGCATCGTGCTAAACTACCTAAGCTGTCCTTGGATTCACTCTTTAGCCCAGGCTGGTCTTGTAGTTATTTATAATTTTTTTAAATTTATGTATTTTATGTGTGACTGTTGTATCTGCCAAAAGAGGACATCAGACCCCATTATAGATGGTTGTAAGCCTCCATATGGTCGCTGGGAATTGAACTCGGGACCTCTTTTTTTGTTGTTGTTGGTTTTGTTTGTTTGTTTGTTTGTGGCAGGGTTTCTCTGTAGCTTTGGAGCCTATCCTGGAACTAGCTCTTGTAGACCNNTTGTAGACCAGGTTGGCCTCAAACTCACAGAGATCCTCCTGCCTCTGCCTCCCACGTGCGCCACCACCATCTGGCTGAACTCAGGACCTCTGGAAGAGCAGCCAGTGCTTTTAACCACTGAGCCATCTCTCCAGCCCTGTTTATAAAATTTTTATTATATTTTATTATTTATGTTTTGTGCATGTGAGTGTGTGCGTGCATGCATGCTTGCTTATGGGGGAGCATTGTGTGTTTGTGTTTGCATGCAATGCAGCAAGAGAACAGCTTTAGGAGTCTGTTCTCTCCTTCCACTATGGGATCTCGGGAAAGAATTTAGGTCGTTGGGTTTGTTCATAATGTGCTTTTACCCTTTGAACCACCTCATGGCCTATGCTCGCATCCTTTCAACTTGGCTTGCCCCTGGAGCACATTGACTACAGAGGGTACAGGATAACCTTTCTAGAGCAGGGATGGCATCCAGCTGAAGATCTGCACTGGGGCTGGAGAGATGGCTCATCGGTTAAGAGCATTTCTGCTCTTCCAGACAACTCTCATTGGTTCCCAGCACCCAAGTCTGGCAGCTCACTGTAGCCTGTCACCGCAGGGCTTTCATCAAAGAGATCACCCTCCTTTGGCTTATGTTCACGCATAGGTACACATGTAAATTATGAAAAAGAATTAAGTAGAAAAAAGATCTCTTTTCAGTCTGTGTAAATGTATCAAAAAACAAAAACCGACGTCAGCAGGAGGGGGGGACCATCAGAACTGGGGTACCCATCTCACAAGTTCTGTGTAAGGCAAGTGTTTCAAGGCAGCCAGAAGAGATAAAGTGGCCCGGACATCTGGGCGCTGCCTGCATCCAGAAAAGATGGCGGGGACTGCCCTGATCACTGGACTCTCCTTTCTCTCCTAGAGCGCACCCTGAACACTGGACTCAAGGTTCGCAGCCAAGGCACTCTCCTGCTATTACTTCCCCAGTGCTCGGCTTGCAGGTCCCCACTGCTGGCTTCCAGCTCGCTTTGACATTTGAGTCAGGGTCTCATCATATGCTTCCCATCCCTACTCGTTCTATAGCTGAGGTTGACCTTGAATTTGTGACCCTACTTCTTCACCCTACCAGGTGGCTGGGATGACAGGCATGTGACAGCAGATTTGAACTTTTATTTTCTGTCAATCTGCTAGAATGCTTTGTAACAATGTGCTGTGTATAATACTTGTTTATTCTCATGCCTGTACACAGGACGTTCATCCTGACTTAACCAGAAAGGCTAAAGAAGTCAAAGCATGTATACAATGTTTACCTGAGACATCCTCAGGCCACCCAACTCCCATCCTTGTGAAGAACCACACCCACCCATAGGTGGCACTAGAACATCGGTTCTCAACCTGAGGGTCGCATATCAGATCTACATATCAGATGTTTAGGTTACAGTTCATAACAGTAGCAAAGTTAGTTATGAAGTAGCAACAAAATGATTTATGTTTGGGGTCACAACAACATGAGGAACTGTATTAAAAAGGGTCACAGCATTAGGAAGGTTGAGAAGCACTGGTCTAGAACTTTCCACTTCCATGAACCTCCTTCAGATGCTGATTTCTCCAGTATGGTTTTCCTCAAGGCCGAGTTCCTGGTCGCTGGCTGTGTGAGTGTGGAAAGTCACCCAGACCTGTTTCCCAGGCTGGTTTCTTGCTTGTGATTGACACTTGTCTATGGAGTCAGAGCACACCCACTTCTCCACAGCCCCTGCCATTGCCTCCAGAAGGTTTTTCTGCATCCTGCTATGATGTCAGGGAACTCCAATGCTCAGAATTTCAGAATTAGAGCCACACCCTTAATCCCACCACTCGGGAGGCAGAGGCTGGCAGCTCTGTGAGTTTGAGGCCAGCCTGGTCTACAGAATGAAAGGAGGAGAAAATAAGTAAATTTTTTTTTGTTCTTTTTGCTTTTGTTTTCTTTGAGACAGGGTTTCTGTGTAGCTCTGGCTGTCCTGGAACTCACTCTGTAGATCAGGCTGGCCTCAAACTCAGAGATCCGCCTGCTTCTGCCTAGTGCTGGGGTTAAAGGTGTGAGCCACCACCACCTAGCATTATAAATTGTTTTATTATAAAAATTGATTTTATTTTTTGGTTACAAGAATCTTGCCTGGATGTACGTTTGAGCAACACAGGTGTGCCTGGTGCCCAGGGAAGCCAGAGAGGCATCTGATCCTCTAGAACTGAGTCATGGATGGTTGTGAGCCGCCATGTGAGTGCTGGGACTGAGCCTCTGGTAGAGCAGCCAGTGCTCTTATCCTTTGAACCATCTCTCCAGTTCTGGCCCCCAAATTTAAATGGCCTAGGCATGGTGCCATCTACCTGTGATGTCCAGCACTCTGGAGGTGGAGGCAGGAGGATCAATTCAAGGTTACTCTCAACCTCATAGCTTCAGAGACCAGCTTGGGCTTTTTGAGCCCTGGTACAGTGAACATCAAGTATAGTGTTGTTGGCTGATTGGTCACTGTCCGCCCACAGGTATTCAGAGGGACTGCCGTGCACAGTATAAAGTCAGGACGTGCCTGCTGGGCCGATGGGGGCGCTGACAAGAGGACAAGAGCCCCTACTTAGTTCTCTCTTGTTTTCAGAATGGCATGTGTACAGGCTTGCAGCCTACAGCACACATGTAGAGGTCAGGTGACTTTGTGACACTGGCTCTCCCCTGCCGTGTTTCTGTGTGACACAGGCATTGCATGCAGGTCACTGTTTTATTGCCTCTGCAGGCAGCCTTCTCCCCTTCTCCCCTTCTCCCCCTTCTACCCCTTCTACCCTTCTCCCCTTCTCCCCTTCTACCCTTCTACCCCTCTACCCCTCTCCCCTTCTCCCCTTCTCCCCTTCTCCCCTTCTACCCCTCTACCCTTCTCCACTTCTCCCCTTCTCCCCTTCTCCCCCTCTCCCCCTCTCCCCTTCTACCCTTCTCCCCTTCTCCCCTTCTACCCTTCTACCCTTCTACCCCAGCCATCTTGTGGCCCTTGATTTGTATTTCTGAGACAGGGCCCCTCCCAGCCCTTGCTCTCTGGAACTTTTAAGTGCTTAAAAGTTCCTTTTAAGTGCTGGAATTGCAGGGGTGGGCCTCCACATCTAGGGAATCTGGTTCATCTCTTCCTGGAGCACACACAGAGAACAACAGAGTGACTTCTGACTTGTCGTGTGCCACCACACTCAGGTCTGGAAAGGGTGTTGCCCTGTGTCAGCCCCACTGCACACTGTAGAGCCTCAGTCTTAGTTGCTTTTTATTTTGTTTTTGTGTGTTTGGTTTCTTTGAAGAGCTGTGGTTAAACCCAGGGCCTCTTGCATGCTAGGGAAGTGCTGTGCTTGTGCTCTGCCAGGCCTCCTTTTGCGTTTGAGATGTCTCACTACGTTACCCAGGCCACATCTGAAGTGACGCGCCTGCTTCACAGTACCAGGCCTGGCTTAGTTCTTCTGTGTGTGTGTGTGTGTGTGTCTGTGTGTGTGTGTATGAGAGAGAGAGAGAAAGAGAGAGAGAGAGAGAAAGAGAGAGAGAGAGAGAGAGAGAGAAATAGAGAGAAATAGAGTATCTATCTCCTGGGGCTGCAGTTACAGAACTTGTAAGCTGGAGTGTCTCCAGCTCTCTATTTTTTTATTGCAGAGAAGTATGAGTAATTGAGTAATTATCAAAACAGTTTTGAATATAAAGATATGACATTAGGTTAAAATGGGAAACGTGGTGAAAATATAAGTTCATGGGGGCTGGCGAGATGGCTCAGTGGTTAAGAGCATTGCCTGCACTTCCAAAGGTCCTGAGTTCAATTCCCAGCAACCACATGGTAGCTCACAACCATCTGTNAGAAGAGGGCACCAGATCTCATTACAGATGGTTGTGAGCCACCGTGTGGTTACTAGAAATTGAACTCAGGACCTCTGATAGAGCAGCCAGTGCTTCTATCCTCTCTCCAGCCCCTGAAACAGCTTTNTTTTTTTTTTTTTTTAAAGAATTTGCATGTATGTGTTTTTGTTTTTCAGATGTATAGTGGAAAGTATCAAACCACTGTATTTAGATTACACCAGCTACATTTTCAAAGACAATAGAATGATGTTATTCTAAAATCTCCAGGATGGAGAGATGGCTCAGAGATTAGCAATGATCGCCGCTCTGCTAGAAGATGTGGTTTAGGGTCCCAGCAGCCGCAGAGGACCTGTCACCCTCTTCTGGTCTCTGAAGCTCTCCTTGCACGTGATGCATATTCAGACAAGCAGGTGCACACATAGGCACATAAAACATGTTTAAAAGTCAGAGTTTCACCAGCCAATGGCGCACGCCTTTAATCCCAGCCCTGGGGAGGCAGAGGCAGGTGGAGTCTGAGGCCAGCCTGGTCTACAGGATGAGATTCTGTCTCAAAACCAAAAGTTAGTAGCTGCTGCTGCCTGATTTTCCTTTCTCCCTGCTTCAGACTTGTACTACTGAGGCTCAGGCTGTGCTTGGGTGTGTTGATTAGGCTCCTGGGGCAGGCTGCTGCTGTTGTGGGGTATCCTGGGGTCACCCCAGTCCAGCCGTTGCCCCTTTCTCCCACAGGATGACGCGGCACGGCAAGAACTGCACTGCAGGGGCTGTCTACACCTACCATGAGAAGAAGAAGGACACGGGTACCGTCTTGGGGACCTCACTCTCACCTCTGGTTTCGCCTCTGTGGGGTCTGGCTGTTTTGCTCCTCTGTTGTCCTATTCTACCCCCGAATGGCCTGCTGTTGCCCTGTGTATACTAATGATGGTGACCACAGGTAGCAGGGCCATGTGGCTCATCTAACACATCCCTGGATACCACCTTTGCAGAAAGGAAGGCTGAGAGCCACAGTGGTTCCCCACCCCAGGAGAGGGGAGCCAGCCATGACCCTCTTCACCCCTCTGCCCCACTGTGGGGGAGTAAGGCTGACCTAACCGTGGCTTTCTCAGGTTCTACTCAACCCCCACATTTCCTTGGGCATTTGGTGAAAGGCATGTCCACATCCATCACCACCTTTCTCTGTCCCCAGCGGCCTCAGGCTATGGGACCCAGAACATTCGACTGAGCCGGGATGCTGTGAAGGACTTTGACTGCTGCTGTCTCTCGCTGCAGCCCTGTCATGATCCTGTGGTCACGTGAGCAGGGGAGGGGCAGCAGGGCAGCTGGTGTGTGTGGGTTCACCCTCTCAGAGCTGTAGAGCTATCTCCAGAGACAGGCAGCTGCTCCTCCACCACCGGTGGAAGGAGTACATTGCTAATACCTGGGGCTGGGCTCAGCAGGTAGAGTGCTTTCCTAGCCTGCAGGAAGCTCTGGGTTCTCAGTGCCACAGAAAACCAGGTGTGATGCACTCAAGCAGTGCAAATGGAAGATCGGGGTTCAAGGCAAACCTCAGCTACATAGCAGTTTAAAGCTAACCTGAGCTGCAGAACATCGTGTCCCACAATAAAATGAAAAGAAATGGACTGAAGGGAGCACCATGGGAGATGTCACCTAAGGATGTGTAGTGGTACCCAGGATAGGGAATGAATGGATGGATGCTGGGGTGAGGATGCCCGATGGTGGTACCCAGGGTGGGCGTGAATGAATGGATGGATGCTGGGGTGAGGATGCTCGATGGTGGTACCCAGGGAGGGCGTGAATGAATGGATGGATGCTGGAGTGAGGATGCTCAATGGTGGTACCCAGGGTGACCGCACTTACTTACCTACCTACGACCTCACTCCTACGAGAATGGTGGTACCCAGGGTGAGGCGTGAATGAATGGATGGATGCTGGAGTGAGGATGCTCGATGGTGGTACCCAGGGTGGGCGTGAATGGATATAGAAGTGAGTGGATACCATTTGTGATGAAGCCCAGGCCCATGCTTTTCTCATCCCCTCTCTGCAGCCCAGATGGCTACCTCTATGAACGGGAGGCAATCCTGGAGTACATCCTACACCAGAAGAAAGAGATTGCCCGGCAGATGAAGGTGATGGGTGCCGAGGAGAAGGGAAGGGACTCAATGAGTGGGGCAGTTCCTTTTCTCGGGGGCCCTTCCCTGATGATGGTCTCTGCCTGGAGCACCATCCACTCCCACTTCTGTCCAGATGTTTCCAGGCAGCATCTGTGTTGACCCGTAGGCCAGGATCTCTGGGCCCACCCTGCTCTAGGCACCTGAGAGCCCTGTGTGCCCACAGCCTCTGCTGTGCTGGACTGCACTCTGCAGGAGCAGCTTCCTTGGCTCTCCTCAGCTCCACACACATGGCGGAGATGTGTGATGTACAATGCCTGTCATCTGTGCAATGATCACAGTGTGAAATCAGAGGCCCCACCGAGCAAGTGGGGGACACAGATTTCTCTAGGTGCCCACTGTGACTCTGGTCCTTCCTTCACGGTCTGGCTTTCTGGCGCTCAGGACACACTGAAGGGTTGTTTTGGTTTTGCTTGGGCCAGGGCTGGAAGCCAGCCCTCACCAGCCGAGCGTTTGCAGTCTTCCCGCTTCCCACCGCTGGCCCCAGCGTGCTCAGACTCCATGTCCTCCCCGCAGCCCGGTGGCCAGCCAGGCTCCCCGTCATCATGGCACCACTGTTGAGGCCTTCATGGACTCAGGCATGGTCACTGTTGACACCTGCTGAGTGCCAGGGGGACTGAGCAAGGAGCAGACCTTTCCTGTTCTGGTCCACAGGCCAAAGCACACTATACTGCTCATAGACTTCCAAGTCAAGCTCCCTGTGACAGGACAGGGGTTCCCTGGCCAGCTCACATGCTTCCTTGAGCACTTACCCTGTGCCTCTCAGTCTCAGCACTTTGGGGACAACCCCGTGTGGCTGGAGATGTGGCTGTTTGTAGAGTGTTTGCTTAGTGTGCACGAAGCTCACACCCAGCACCAAATAACCAGATGTGGTGGGACATGACTTGATCAGTGGAAAATCAGGAGTTCAAGGTCACCCTTGAGTTACAGGCCAGCCTGGGCTACATGAGCCCCTGTCTCACCTTGAATAGGCCCTACCAACAGGAAGACTCTGGGTCCCACACTATCTGAGTAGGAAACCAAGGACTCAAATGCCAGGGCCACCTTATCACACAAAAGCATCAACCATTGCCAGCCCCTGCCAGAGCTGCTCAGGACTCCATCCTTCCGCTGGTGGGTGCTGAGCTAGGCCCCTCTTCCCCTAGGCCTATGAGAAGCAGCGAGGAGCCCGCAGGGAAGAGCAGAGACAGCTCCAGCGAGCGGCAGCTGAGGACCAAGCTCGGGGCTTCCTGGAGAAGGAGGCAGCCATTGTGAGCCGGCCCCTCAACCCCTTCATGCCCAAGGCTGCCACCTTACCCAACACAGGTGACAGGGAATACCTACCCTTGTCCAGGGGTCTTCAGGGAATGACTCCCTGAGGTGCATACCCCAGCTTTTCTCTCCACAGATGGTGAGCAGCCAGGGCCCAGCACGGGTCCCCCAGGGAAGGAGAAGGACAAAGTGCTGCCTAGCTTCTGGATTCCCTCGCTGACGCCCGAGGCAAAGGCCGCGAAGCTGGAAAAACCAGTGAGTTCTCAGTGTCCCAGCTCCTCATGCCCCTTACATGTTGACCCCTGTTGACCCTTCCTCTGCCTGCAGTCCCGCACTGTGACCTGCCCGATGTCTGGGAAGCCACTACGCATGTCAGACCTGACGCCTGTGCGCTTCACGCTGCTGGACGACTCCGTGGACCGCGTGGGGCTCATCACACGCAGTGAGCGCTACGTGTGTGCAGTGACCCGAGACAGCTTGAGCAACGCCACGCCTTGCGCAGTTCTGCGGCCCTCGTGAGTAGGGTTGGGGAGGTGAGTCTGGAGGGCCCCCAAGATGCCCTAGGGCCGACCACCTTTGCCTTGTCTCCCCGCAGTGGGGCTGTGGTTACTCTGGAGTGTGTCGAGAAACTGATTCGAAAGGACATGGTGGACCCCGTGAATGGGGACACGCTGACAGAGCGCGACATCATCGTGCTGCAGCGGGTGAGTTGTCGGTGCACACCCCAGCCCTTACACACA
>LOEQ01003488.1:10321-21357 GCA_001685075.1 Bramus lutescens
ACCTTTGGAAGAGCAGGCAATGTTCTTAATCGCTGAGCCATCTCTTCAGCCCCTCACTTCTTTATATACATTGAATACCTATAATTAGATGTAGATATTTCTTTATGGTACCACAGAAGTTAGTAAATTAGGAGTGAAGGACATATCATTTGCAGCAGCAGTAGTTAGTTACCTGCACATGACTCGAATAAGATCAAGTCGGCTAAAGGTTCCGACATGGATAAGAGAGGAGCTCCCACGCCCCCACTCCTAGCTGAAGCTCTATTATCAGTGATGGCTGCTATAGAGAAGAGTAATTTTCTTTGGGGTGGTATCTAACTTGCCCATGTCTCAGAAGATGGCCGTGCAACCCAGTGCTCATAGACAGCACTAAGTGAAGTCAGTGGGCTACAGAAATGAAGTCAGGAAGTAGAGTAGCTGCAGGGAGTGCAGAGTGAGTGGGCAGTAGAAAGGTAGGGAATGATGTAATCAGAATACACTGTATACAAGAATGCATCTTTCCGAGAATACATTTAAATTATACAGGTATTTTTGTCACAAAAGAACTGAACAAATCAGAGTTCATGTAATTGTTTTGGTTCTCCACTAAAATATCTAAAAGTATTGTCAGTTGAATTACAGCATACTTTAAGGTACATAGTGTCTCAAAGCTGCTTAGCATCTTTTGATATTTTTAACAACTACGTAGAGTAAGGGCCACTCTCATAATACCTAAAGATACTCAATAATTGTTTCCATGGACTTGTCCTATTTTGAATTACATGCTAGTAAAGAAATTTTCAAGAATTTTAAAGTCATTTATATATATGGATTACGGTATACAATAAGCAAAATTTATTCTTAGAGAATTCCTTATTTTATCTGCCCCTATGCTGTGTGTCTTTAAAACAAAAAAGACTGTATTTTCATTTTTAGTCATGAGTGTCCATCTGTGTTTATGTATGTGCACATGAGAGTGCAGGTGCTGTAGAGATCTGGAGAGAGCGTAAGCACCCCTGGAGCTGTCATTAAAGGTGGCTGTGAGCTGTTTGACTTGACTGCTGAGACTCAGCTCAGGTCCTCTGGAGGAGCGGTATGTGCTCTTAACCGCCAAGGTCTCTCTCTAGACCCACTTTAATTATTTATTGGGCATTGATTTATTGATTGGTTGAGACAGTGTCTCATCTATCCCAGGTTGTCCTGAACTCACTGTTCAGCGGAGGATGGACTGGAAGCTCAGCTCTTTCTGCCACGCCCTCCCCAGTGCTGGGGCTACAGGTGTGTGGTGCCGAAGACTGAACCCAGGCGTTCAAGAATGCTACCAGCTGAGCTACATCTCCAGACCTACATTTATTTTTTAACATGAATATAAATTTTATTCGTGGCCCTTTTAGGACTGGGAAAGAATTTGAAACATGAGAGAAAATGTAACATCACACGTCTTAAAATAAGAAGAGACCGTAGTGGAGCAGCAGTCTAATTTGTGGGAGACAGTGAACATCTTTGATTATATGACAAGTAGGTTATGGTATAAGGCCACGTTTTAGTACTTCAATAACATCCAAATTAGTTTGACTTTACATAATTTATGTACAAAAAAACAAAGTTCAGTTTGTGTGTATATTTGCAGGCGTGTGTGTGTGCATGTGTGTATAACTATGTTTATGTGTACAGATGCATGTTTTAAGTATGTGTATACAGGTATGTGTGTGTTCATGTACGTGTGTATAAACAACCGTGTGTGGGGGGGGGTGTACTATTCTTCCTGAGGTGTTGTACACCTTGTTTTGTGACACAAGGTATCCTACTGAGGCTCACTGGGATAGGCTAGATGGCTGCTAGTAAGTCCCATGGATCTGGCAGTCTCTGCCTCCTTAGCACTAGGATTATAAAGTCATTCCCCATCTACATTGAGTGACCCTTAGTTCCTGTTGATTGGGATTGATGGAGAGATATGAAAAGAAAAGAAGAAAAGGAGATCAACATCAACAGAAGCAGGTTGTCCTTTGTTCGATTGATGAAGGGTGATTTCTGCAAAGCAATGGAGCCTGAGCATGGAGACACAGGGGCTTGGGGTTTTATAGGACAGAAGAGGGAGCTTCTGCAGTTCTGCTGCTCTCAGTCTCAAATCTGTAAAACACCAGCGGTGATGGTGTGCTGACTTTGTCCAGTGATTCCTAACAGTAAGCAGGTATTATCAGTCTCTCAGCTTTCCTGTAGGGGGGTTTCTCAGCTACCCTGAGGCTTTTTGTTCATGAACCCTTCAGTTCCCAGCTGTTTCACAGGGAATCTGGGGACTGAACTAAGCTCTTCATATCTACATAGCAAGCATTTTCAGACTGAACCATCTTCCCAACCTTGCATTAATTCATTATAAAAGCAAGTTGAATCTAATCTTTTCTCTTCTCAAATTCTTTCTCTTCTCAATAAGTCATTTTAAACTTTACTTAAAGGCTTTCAACTCTGTACCATGTCCTGCCTCCATCTCTTCTAACCTTATCTTCTAAAACCTTCTCTAATGGCAACTCAAATCTGCTACAGGCCACTTAAGACCCACAGAACATGCAATCATTAAGACTTTTAAATGTCATCATGTCTTGGTCTGAAATCCTCTCTTCCAGCATCCTAATATAGGTCACTGTTCCTCTTTTTATAAAAGATCCTGACAAAACAACATTGTGTCAATATATTTGTATTAAACTCTCCATAAATTAGCACGTTTCTCTGAATCACCCCCATATTTTTACTTCTCTTCCAAGCATTTACCTCGAGGAAGCAACTTTATTTAGATATTCATGTTCACACTACATCACACCAATATACTGAATTATATTTATTTAACCCATTTGGCTGAAATTGACATTCCATGAAGACATGGGATTTGTCTACTCTGGTCCCCCATGGCTATTACCTAGAAGAGTCCCTCACATTTGGCTTGGTGCTCTATAATTTGCCAACTCTTTCATGAGCTCATTTAAGACGGCTTCAGTGGTTTGAAAATCCCTTATTCTACTAACTACAATAGACCACCTTCTATAGATCTTTCTTGCCTATGGGCTTAGTTCTACTTCTTATGTCCTACCTCCTACCAAATCCTTCAAATGTTTGAAGAAAGGCGCAAGTCACTAGCCAGCAAATCCTATCAGCCCCTTTCGGTCATTATGGTACAGCAGTTACCTCCTGTTTGTAATACTCCCTTCAGAAGGAAGAGGGACACTCAGGAGTCTCAGAGGTTACGCAAAATGTCAGCCAATGTTCCTAATTGCTTGGGAAAGTAGAAGCTTGCAAGATTCTCAGACTCTCCAAGGCCCTTCCCTGGATTTATAGGACTTATGGACTTTATAAAAGGAGTAAATAGCAGTTGGTAGAAGGGGCTTAAGTAAGACAAGCTGCCTAGAGGACACTTTTACTCTTCACCTCCCTGAAAATTGTGCAGAAAGCTCTGCAGTTACAGCTTCTGCATTGCCACCCATGTTAGGGTGGACTTTTCCATAATGCAGGTGCCTTGAGTCATCCCTGCTCTTGTAAGCATCTCCTAACTCATACGCCCTTGGTAACTCCAATAAGGTACAGTAATTCCCCAATGTCTTGGCTTCCCTTTCTTGGTTGAGTAGGGGTGTGTGTGTGTGTGTGTGTGTGTGTGTGACAGACAGACAGACAGACAGAGTCTGTCTGTCTGTCTGTGTACATTGTGTCATCCCGGGCAAAAGTTCTGACACATAGTTTATCAAATGATGGGGAGTCCAATGACCTAAGAGGGTACCTTTCACACTGTAGACCTCAACTTTTGAAAGAATCCTGATGTGAACATATTGATACACTTTGAAAGTTAGCATTGTCTCATGGATATCAGATAATGCATATTCAGTCACTTCCAATGTGCAAATTGGACAAGCTACTCCACCTCTGCTTTACTCTGGTTCCTCGTGTACAAACAGAGATAATGATAATAGTACATGCTTTATAGGGTCTTATGGGCATGGTCACATGAACACCAAAGAGTATTCACTTCTTCTCCAAAGGCTTTTGTTCTGTGGGAGCAAGAGGGTGGAGGGATGAAGAGAGACAGAGATAGAAATAGAGAGAAAGACAGAGACAAATATAGATAGATGATAGGTATAGATAGATAGACAGAGAAAAAATAAATAGATATATAATATAGATGATAGATAAGATAGACAAATAGATTATAAGTATAGCTGATTGATAGATATAAATGATAGATAAAATAGATAAATAGATGGTTGATAACGATATATGATAGATAGCAGACAGATAGAAAGAAAGATAGATAATAGAAGATGTATCTATCTATCTATCTATCTATCTATCTATCTATCTATCTAGACAGAGAGATGGATGATAAATAGATAATAATAATGATGAAGATGAAGATAGATGGCAGAGAGAGGGGAGAGAGAGAGAGAGAGAGAGAGAGATTACTTCNGAGAGAGAGAGAGAGAGAGAGAGAGAGAGAGAGAGAGATTACTTCTCTGGGTTTTCATAAAAGGAGAGAGAAAGAAAAGGCGAAACAAGTTGGGTGACTTTTCACCTCAAAAGGAGCAGTCATGGCTTATCACTCACACAATGGAGAAATCACAGACAAAAGCTGTCCAAAAATGAAAACACTGAAAGGAATTTCTTTGGACACTTTGCCATTAAGCCAAGTCAAAAGTACACAGTATTAAGCATTTACTTTCATTACCACTCACATTACAAGTGACATCTGTCTAGGTCACAAGGTAGGACTTCTGAAGAGAAAATATCACATCAATGCAATAATATTGTCACTAATGTCTTTTAAAGTGATGAACTCGGGCTTCCGGGTTTCAGTTACATGAAGCTGGGTGTTAAAGCCTTTTTCGTTCTTAGGACTGGTTTTGAAGACCCCTCCATGTCCTGGCTCATGCTTAACCTCTTATGTTGCTAGCTATACCACACAGTGATTGCCACATTGCTTCTCCATGAATTACATGGTCAGAGAGCAATGTGACAGGTTACAGAGGCGCTAGCTTCCTCCATGGAGCTGAGAATTTCACATTAACTCTGGTCAGCTCTCTGAAGACAGGATCCTTTTCATGGCTTCCAAGCCAGCTTGTGATGAAGCCCTGTAAATTGAATTAAGACAGCTTTCCTAAGAACCAACACTCCTGGGATAAGAAACAAGGAAAGGCTCTCCCCTTTGCCAAGAGATTTACAGCCTAGTGATGAGAAAAATACACTAGTGTGCTCTCCGTGGACTGCAGGGTCCTCCTTTCCAATCCTGATTTTCACACTCGCCAGAGCAGCTGACACAAAAATTCGACAACTATTTCTTTTTAAAAGTAGATTTTTGTTAGTGTATATTAATTGTTCAGAATGCCTTGTTTTGTTGTGGCAATTTCATGCGTGTATCAGCATGAGTTGACCATTTTCAAACCCTAGAACTCGAGCTTTCTTCCTCTCCCTCTGACTGTCCCCTTGCTCCCCCCAAAGAAAAAACCTTTTCACTTTTTCTTTCATTGTTGTTGTTTTTTCCCCCATGTTTAGGAGAAAACATGTGGTCTGTGTATATATGAGGCTCACTTCTTTAGCTTAATATGATGGTCTCCAGGTCTACCTGGATTCCTGAATAACAGCATGACCTCAGAGAGCCAGTTCTTTCTTATCCTAAAATCCTGGCTGAGTTTTATGTCATTCACTATTTTTTTTATTATAACACAGACAGAGGACTGAGAATATGACGTAAGTTTATAAAGTGTTCCAGAACTCACATTAAAAAAAATGTAGGAGCACTCATTTATAATCCCAAAGGTATAGATTTGGAGACTGGTAGATCCCTGATTATCTGGACAGCCAGACAAGCCTCCTGGTCCTGTGAGAGACTGTCACAGAAACAAACCCAGACACACAGATAAACAAAAAAGCAAGCAAAATCTATGCAAATGGAAGGTGATACCTGAGGAGTAACTTCGAGATTTACCTCGGACAGACACATATATAGATTTGCCACTTGTACAGACACATGTACCCAAACATGTGCATCTTTAACACATAAACATACACATATAGATATGCATCCCACATACTCATGCACACATGTGTACACACGTTCAGATACATAGATACACACATACATGAGGAAAAAAGAAAGCAAATATATTATCTGACTGCTGCAGTGTATACATCATTGTTTGGACTCCTGCTAGATCTGTTTGTCTTTGCTCTTTTGTTTTGTTTTGATACATTCTAATTGGTTATAGCAGCTCAGGTCTCTGCTTTCTTCTCTGGAAGCTTCAGGGCATTACTCAAATGACTGTCTGATAGCCACATCCCAGCTAACAGTCTGCCTCAGCTTTGAGGACAGATACTGTCCATCGCCAGAAGTGCAGTTCCCTGGAACCAGATTGCAAGTAGTTGTGAGCCGTTTCACCTAGGTGCCGGGAACTGAACTCGGTTCTCTGTAAGACAATCATGCTCTCTTAACCACTGAGTCACCCCTCCAACACCCACAATTTATTTATTTACCTAATAAATAAGCAAACAAAAGTTCTGTCCGTTAGATACCAGGCTGTGAGCTGCTTGAAGTTAGGGAAAACATGCCTACATTAGTCCTCTTTACTGTCAGCTCCCCAACATGGTAGCTGTCAATAGTTAATAATTAATACTCACTGACTCAAAACAAAGGAAGAACCCAAAGTAAGACCAACAGAAGAAAATAACACCCTCATCACCCTTCTCGGTGACCTTTTATAAAATGAGTATAAGCAGTATTTCCAATAGACAGAATTTTAGATATCAACTCTTACTATAGCATTTAAAGAAATAGAAAATTATCTACAAAATAAAAAAGCCTCCACAGCAATTTTCTTTTTTTATATGTATACTGTGCCTTGTGATGCGTGCTTTCAAACTAAGGAAAGTGTCTGGGGCATTTTTGTATCTATGTCTTTTCAAGATGCCCTGGATACATATCTTTTCATGAGCATCTCAGCTTACAGTGAACATTTTTTGCAGATAATACAATGGCCACTAGCACACACACACACACAATGGGAAAGATAAACAAAATAGGAAGAGGGAAGGAACATAGGAGTTTGAAAGTCGCATTCCTTGTAGGTCTTAAAAGTTCCTTACCTTACCCCAGACAACCAAAGTATGCGACCAGATGCTGCCAGTCACTTTCTGAGCATCTTTTCTTTTTTGCTACTGAATTTTCCTAGGCTGCAGTATTTATGCTTAGAAAAAAATCAGTTCTTTCCCTTTTATTCAAAAATTATGTACAACAAATTGCAACTATAACCCAATCCACAAGGTATGATTGTAGGTGGCTTTCACTTACTGTCTCGTTCATAATCTGTTGCTGATTAACCTCCTTGAAACAACCCACCCCCTTGTCTAAGTGATACCAAGGTGTTTGTTTTTAATCTGCCCCAAACCATCCTATGGACATGTGCGTTACTGAAGAATTATATTTTAATTTATTTTCATGCAGTGCCTTTGGTGGGCATTTGCATTAACACAATATGATTATGCCTCTTTTCGCTGGTATCTATTCAAATCGGAAATTACCTGCACACACAGTCTCAGATGGTGGTCAAAAACTGTACAAAGAAGTAAGAATAGGACTCCTTAGTATCACAAGGCCCTGCTGCTCATCAGCGAGGCCTTTTCTGTCCTAATGCTTTTGTCATGTATATGAAAGTCATTATGTAGTTTAGAAAACAGAAGATGAAGTGAAAGAGGAGGATCACGGACCTAGGATGCATTAATATTCCACCAGCATCAAAGATATTTCCCTGGAGGGGCTTCTCCAGGCCACACTGTTATTACAGTGCCTATCCATTATCTTGTGCTGTTCTTGGTATTAAGGCAATAATGGAGAGAATAGGATTATGCGCAGATGATAGGAAATGTGAAGGCAATTCAGCAAGATAGGAAATGAATGGAGACATGATTCTTTCATTGAAGCCAGGGATGGTTTAGCATAGGGTAAGAGAGAATATAAATGAAGCAGAGTGAAATCCTTACAGGTTAGCAGGGTTAAAATGAGTGTTTTCATATAATCCTATGAGTTTAACCTTTTTGATAGAAAATACCATGGCATCGTTCGCTAAAATCTAGGTTGTTGTGCCCTAGGAGATGACCTGTTTTTGTTCTAAACATTTCCCTTCTTGGAACAGCTGTCCAGAGCTTACATGGTTGGAAGTTGGCCTTAAGGAGTCGGGTAACCTTTTAATTCACTCCCGTCTCTGAGAATTTCGGGCTGTTATTTAAGAACCCATAGTGAAGAGAGAAAAGCCTCCTGACTCCCCTGACCCATGCCTTGCAGGACATGCCCAGCAATCAGGAAGTAAAATCGCCAGTACTGCAGACAAGAAGGCCCCGTTATGGAGAGCGTTCCTTCTGCTTCCTCAGAGCCTCCTTTTATTTTGACACCAACCTTTCTGATCTGCATGCATCCTCAGATACAGTCATCCTGACAGACAGAAGCAAAGCCCCAGCTTTTGTAAAAGATCACCTCTATTGGATGCCCAAGGCTACAGTGACTCAAAGGTTGGCATTTCGTGCCAATAGTGGAAGAACAAGAAGGGCAGATTGTGTTATTTGCAGGCAGGGCACTGGCATAAACAAAGGTTTCTGTTTATATAGAAAAAAGAATATTTAATTAAATGAAAGTACACTCATCCGAAGACAGTATGACAGGGCCAGAGAGGGTGCATTCTGTGTTCACACACTCTGCTTACTCTTCAAACACTGCTTTTGATCCTGATTTAAATTGGACAGAAATTCAACCAAACTCAGATCAACAATATAATAACAGCGTCTGACTCAGAGAGCTACCAAGGGGAATTGAAGAGATAGCATTAGAGAAAATCAGGGTGTAGACACACTCTCGCTGTAAGCTTGTCTAAGAACGCAAAAGCTGTGGGTATCTAGGCAGCATAGGGAACAGATTAACATATCCTGCATAGGACCAAACTGCTGTGGATGCAACTTAGCTTTGCATTCAGTCGTTCTAGACAGGACTGTGAACTAGTTTAAAAATATATGTGTGGGGATGTGTACACAGGCAGACAGACAGACAGACAGACAGACAGACAGACAGACACACACACACACACACACACATCCTCAAAGATTTACTTAATAAAAAACAAGCAAGAAGAGCAGAAGGAAGAGATATGTGAATTTTTATCCAATGCATGGACATGCTATCTCTATAGGAAAAAAGAAGCATAGATAAAGGGAATATGTAATCAAGGCCTTGGCCAGTGTTTAGAGTTTTCTTTCCCTTCCCCCAGCCCTTTCTGGACTCCCGGGCTCTCTCTTCCCTGCTTTAAAAATGGCTCCATACTGCTCTCTGCTGCTGGTTAGTCAATTTCTACTCAGAGCAATTCCTGTGCATCAGGGCTGGATCAGACTTCCCAGCTAACCCAGTTCTTTTCTGATTCAAAACAAGACAAGATGGTAAGCTGGGGGGTTCCTCAGTTTATACTTGCTAAATCCAGAATCCTGGCTTTTTTGCTCTCTCTCTCTCTCTCTCTCTCTCTCTCTCTCTCTGATTCTCTAGAGTCTGACCCTCAGGAAAATCTAATTCAAGCCACAGAAATAATTCATATCATTTATGTGTAGAAACTTGCTCTCTTCAGGAAAAGTTTTTGAGAATTACAATGTAGACACTATGCATCATAAAGTTGGGTGGAAAAGAAGATATTTTGAAGATAAAAGTGGAGATGAATTCATAAAATTGTTTAATATTCAAACCACAAAGACTTCAGTTTCCACTAGGTAAATTAATAAAATATCACAGGCTAGGTAGACACAGCATAAAGTATGTACTCCATTAATGCAGAAGATATTTGAGTCAAATTCAACCTATTGAATATCAGGCAATCGTCTTAATTTAGGAGAAAAATTCCCTTCAGGAAGAATATACTTCAAACACTAAATTATTCAAAATATGTTTCCTTGAAAACAAACATTGTAGGAAAGAACAATTATCTGCTTATTTATTTTAATATAAGACACTTGAATGTTAGGATGTTTAACTCAGTTCATGTTATTTTATGAAGCTAATAAATCCAAAACCAAAAATGGTTACTTATTCTATGACAATCGTGTGGAAAGATAGACGATTGTGGATCACCTGCTGTTGGAAATTGGAATGTGTGGCACGTGACCCCACGGCTGAAACTGTGAGAACCTGATCAACTGTGTAACCCTGTGTGACAGTCAGGACTTGTTACACTTTGCCTCATTACCTTGACCTAACCTTCTAAGCCCGCTCACCAGAAACAGAAATGAAGAAAATGACAAGAAAGAAAACAAAAAAAAAGAAAATAACATGTGTGCTTGGTATGTGGCATTACCTGGGGCTTTTGCCCTGAAATTCACAGTAATCTAGTGAGAGGCTACTGTGTAGACATCAGGAAAGAGTCCCGTTGCAAACATTGGGAGGGACTTGAGACTGACAGCTGTGCTCACATACAGTAAAGGAGCTATGAAAAGGTTCGTTTCTTACGTATTAGGGATCTCTACAGTGCTCATAGGCATCCTGGAAAATGGCTAGACCAAGGAGGGAAATCACTGGCACAGGTTGGGATGGGTCAGGCAGATGATTCCAACTCAGAGTTGGAAGCTCCTGACGATGGCAAGCAAAGAACCTGGACTCTCTTACCAACTCACTGAGAGGTAGGACAGGATGGGAGCATGGATCAGTACGACATAAACAGTATCAGCCAGACAATACCAGGAAACTGAAGTCACATCCTTCGTTGAAAATGTTCTCATTCCCTATTTCCAGTAGTTCTGACACATTTCTGAAGCACAAACAGAAACGTTTCTAAACCAAACTTGGGCAGGTAATCTCCAAAAGAAAGAATAAGTTCTATTTTCTAAGTGTTCGAGGCTTCGGACAGATCGTGTATGTGTGTATATGTATTATATCTCCATACATATTTTTAATTTGAAATCATCTTGCAAGGTAACAACACACAACAGATCCTCATTTTTGCTGGAGGGAGAGAGAGAGAGAGGGAGAGGGAGAGAGAGAGAGAGAGAGAGAGAGAGAGAGA
>LOEQ01003488.1:21403-37315 GCA_001685075.1 Bramus lutescens
AGAGAGAGAGAGAGAGAGAGAGAGAAGCCGATTTCATTTTTTAAGCACAGAGTGATTTTGCCCAATGAGCACACATCAGAGGAGTGCCTGTTCTGTTCCAGGTAAGGCTCATGAATAATGCATTGGTGCTGTCCTCAAGGAGTTTTCAGTCCACACCTGGGGAGCGTGTCTGTAAATAAATAATGAAGTCTTGGCAGTGTGAGAGAGGAGGAGCAGACAGAGCACCATCTCCGTCCTGAGGGCTGAAGAATAAGTTTTCAGTATGGGAAGCTCACTGGTGGAGGCATTGTTGCCCAGAAAACAAAAAGGCAGAGAGGAGTAGAGTGAAGAAATGGAGCGTGTTACAGTAAAAAGGGCTAAACTGCCTCACTGTCCCAGAACTCAGGTCTCAGTTCGATGGTGTCTGCTTTGGGGAGAGGCCTTGATCCTTGGACTTGGTCCAATACTTCAATAGATTTTAACTCCTTACATCAGGCATTACTAGCAGAGCAAACTAAAAAGATATAATAACTATACATGAGGTCCAACAAAATAATGAAATTCTCTTAAATGAAGCTTGATTATTTTCATGGTTATTTTAATTTTTTATCATTTATTGGTTATTTTAATCAGTCATGTATATTAGGAGACCTACAATTTAGGCAACAGTTAACTGTTCATAAACCCATAAAACCAGTTAACTGTTCATAAAACCTCACACCTAACTTTCTGGCGAGGTAGCCACATGCTCCGATCAGGCCATTCTATTTAAATTCCTAAGAAAACTTTGCTTAATGGTTTACAGCAGCTTCATGGTGAAAAAATTCACTATCAAAATATTAAAATAAAACATAAAAATAAGCTTGCAACCAGAAATCTGTGAACTGTTTACCACAGCACACTATTTCGTAGAAGTGCACAGGGATTAAAACAAAAGCACTGGCGATGGCGCCTGCAGAAGGTGTCAGGGTACTATTCAGTTAGGATCTGAAGCCATGTCAGAGAACTACTCGGGAAGCTTCCCCACCAGCTTACAAGTAGTAGATGCGTCTGGTCAGTAAATGTACAAATGCACACGTGTTACCAAGTCCGTACACTGACTTCATACAACATGTTCAGTAACATTTGAGGACACATTCCATAGAGGAGACTCTAACTAAAGTCATCTCTTAGCAGAGAATTGCTTAAGTTGGCAAAGAATGTATACAAATTCTTAATTGCCTTTTGAAAGCAAAGCATGCAGTATTTGAACCTGCAGACACCAAACTTTAAGGATATATTTCTTTCTGCTGCTTGTAGCTCTCGCTCCACTAGAGAAATAACAATACAGAGAAATCTTTGCATTAACATTCATTTTGTTTGAGCAGGCAAATGTCAAGTGTATGACATTTTAGTGTTTTTCTTTTAAAAATCATTATTTCTTGTTTTAATAAATGTCTATATTATCAATTGTTGTAGTTTTGTCTCTTATGAACAGTTACTGGGAGACATAACAAAACACAAGCAGATTTTGTATGTGAAACTCTGTTCTTTACGCTGAGCACAGACATGCTACCATCTAGTGAGTTATGATAAAAATCATTCACACTTTTCTAAGTTGAAAACTGAAAAATACTCAAATTAAAACGACACCTGAATGGAAATTAATTTAGGGCAAATTGGAAACAATTAATTTATTCTACAATCATTAGTGCATGGTCTAACATGATTCTGAGACTTTGTCAGACACCTGCCGTGCTCTGCAACTTTCTGTGGCAAATGAGAACTGAATATTTCCTGATTTTTACTCATGGGCCAAAAGTGTTCAAGCATGTAACAAAAGCTACTGTGAGTTCAGACTGCTTCACACTGAGTACTTTCTGCTTACACATTAATGAGAATGATGTCACCAGTCCAAGTCAATAAAAAAACCTGTTTTATGTTTTTTTTTATTTCTATTTTTCTGTTGATCAGAAGGTTATCGCCTTTTGGTGCTCTTTTGATTTAATCAAATATTCCTTCTGCTTTATGTCTATACTGCAAAGAAAGGCCTTGTAGGTACAATTACAAGTCTTGAAATCCCTAAAGATATCCCCATTTTATTTTGCAAAATTGTATGCCTAGGTTTATTTTCTGGTTTTCCTGTCTTTATCTAAATATCTTTAAGTCTCTCCCCTTTACTTTTAAAGTCATACTTCATTAATACTCTTTTTTTAAACTCTGCTAATTTCCTGCCTCCATGCCACCTTTAAAGTCCCTGATTTCCAGCCTGTTTTTTTGTTTGTTTGTTTGTTTGTTTGTTTTGCACGTATTTGAGTTGATTCCTGCCCCCACCCCATGTGGTGCGATCTAACCATGGGGAAAAAAAGCATTTTTACCTCTACCCAGTCAGCTTTTCTTCAGACATGTCAATGAATGACGGCAAGGACTGCTGGNTGAATCAGCGGAACCACCAAGATGAAAAAGCCATGGAAATGTCGAATGTAGAAGGCAGGAAAAGCTGAGACGATGACTCCAAAGACAACAACAAAGCACATAGCTGATTCATGCACATCTTTCTCGTTTTCTAAGAGCACAAGTCTCAAGTCTCAATGTGCCTATCTTTGAAACTGTTCAAATATAGTGTGTTCTAATATTTTTTCTTTTTATTATTTTTATTGTTTTTATTGAGCTATACATTTTTCTCTGTTCCCTCCCCTTCTTTACTCTCCTCTCATGCTCCCAGTTTTCTCAGGAGAACTTATCTTTTTCTTCTTCCTATGTAGATCTACGTATGTCTCTTTTAGAGTCCTCTTTGTTGCTAGGTTCTCAGGGGTTGTGAACTATAGGTTGGTTTTCTTCTTTGCTTTATGTATACAAGCCACTTATCAGTGAGTAATATTATATTTGTCTTTCTGGGTCTGGTTACCTCCCTCAATATGATTTTTTTCAGACCCATCCATTTGCATGCAAATTTCAAGATGTCATTATTATTTTTTTTTACCACTGTGTAGTACTCTATTGTGTAAATGTATGACATTTTCTTTATCCATTCTTTGGTTGAGGGGCATCTAGGTTGTTTTCAGGTTTTGGTTATATTAAAAATCTTATTTCAGCTCAAGACTCTTACATATATTTAAACAGAATGTCCAGAAAGTAGAAAGTTGTTTTAAGTGGGATCTTTTTAAAAGCTCTTTGTCTGTTCAGTATTGAAATAATATGTCACAAAACTTCATTTTGTCCATGAGAAATTAAACATTTATGGGGACTAATAGCAAGAACTTCCCATTTACCCATCTTTAGTTTAGCCATAGAGCTACTGAGTAACTACTATGCTTCTTGAAATGAGGCCACACAGCACTTCCATCCAGGAAGGTTGCAGAGGAAACATCTAAAAGTTTTAATACACACACTAATCTCCCTGTTCTACATCTATGACTTAGATAGAAAGTGGCCTCTCAAAATGCTCGTGGAATCAAAGATTTGACCCCTGAAGCAAGCAGTGTGCAGTGGTGGAACCTTAAGTTGGTGACTGGACCATGAAAACTCTGATTACATCAGTAGATTCATAGTCCACACAAATTGTTTCCAAGTGGTAGAATTTTGAGCTTGGTTTCAAGAAGAGGGCACTTGGAACTTGATCTTGAAGGCTGTATCTTCTTACCCTTCTCTTCCTGAGAGAAGGCCTCCATGAAATAAACAGTTTTGTTCTTTCATAATCTTGTACCAAAATGTTCTGCCTCACTGCATCTCAGAAAACAAAGCATCAGCCAACCATGAAATAAAACCTTGAAACTGTGAACCAAATTACAACCACCCTCCTGTGAATTAGCATCTCAAGTATCTATTCAGTGACAAAAAGGCTCACTGATGCCTCTAATAAGGATATCAGGGAAAGCTCTAGGTCCATAAATGAGTTTAGAATTTGTACTGGGTTCTAAAATTCGCTGGAGATAGTGTATATTCATTGAATAAAAGCATAACAAGGGCATTGTTTTAAACATTTTAAGTACATAATCCAATGCACTATTACTATATGCCACGTCAAGTTAATTTTTACTATTCCTATGTTAATTAAGACCCAGAAGGGTTAATTGATGTGCATGAGTCACAATAAGTAGTAAATAATGGAACAAGAATACTAGATCATTTGGGTGACACTTTCTGTTAATATCGATTGTGACAAAATAGTGTCTGGCTTAGAGTCAACTTAAACTTCTTTTCTTGGCATTTAATCTTAGAACCTGGATGTTAGATTGGATTACTCCTGACACATTGGTACTGTCAAATTTGTCTGGCCAAATCACACAATGGCAAGAGGAAGCATTGTGTCCACTACCCGAGAGACAGGAATATTCTGACAGGCCTTGACCTATGAGGACAAGTAGATATGTCATCAGTGTTTAAGTGACCTCAGGCTTGACAATTGTTTTTAATCAGATGAGTAACAGATTTGTCCCCCTATAAGTCTTAAACATACATGTCCATTGACTCTTCTGTGAACTTTTGCCTATAAACTTTCAATGGAAAGTTCATTTTAGCTTCTAAATTAGTGGGAAACTTAAGTGACAGCCAAAGAAAATTCAATCACACACCTGCCAAGCTTCAATAGCTATTGATATCCAACGGGAAGTGGATGTGTACGAGACCTGATTGGGTGACCAGATGCGATGATTAATTCCATCAACTTAACAGCATCTAGAAACACTGAAGAAAATGCCTGGGTGCATGTCTGTGAGGGCATGCAATGGGAAGACCCACCCTAAATGTGAGCTGTACCATTCTGTGGAATGGGTACTTAGAAAGAACATGTAGGAGAAAGCAGACTTTTCCCAAGCATTCTCCATTCCTTATTTCCAGTCTATGAAGGCAACATAAACACCATCTCCTGTCCTGCTGCCATACTCTCCTGTCCTGATGTTTTGTGTCCTCTGAGGTTGTAAGACTCCCTTCCCCAAGTTGCTTTTATTGGGCATTTATTGTAGCAATGTACCAGGTAAATAAAAGACACAGTTTGGAGAGTGCAGTATACTAAAGAGAACTTTATCTCTGCTCTCTCTCTTCAGGACATGCCTTGGTTTCCCTTGATGATGAGTTGTAATCTGTGAGACAAATTAACCCCTTCCTCCCCCACATTGATTTCTGTACTTTGTTACATCAATGGAAAGCAGACCAAGCACATAATGCCATCTCTCCACTTGTATACATTTATACAGCTTTCATGGTCAATTTTAATAACTATTTGAGACTTGTTTGATTATATTTGTTTATTTATATATTGTTTATTTACGAGACAGTTTCTCTGTACAGCCCTGACTGTTCTGGATCTCACTTTGTAAACTAGGCTGGTCTTGAACTCAGAGGTCCATCTGCCTCTGCTTCTGGAATGCTGGGATTAAAGGCGTACCCCACCATACCTGGTGTTAATTATTTGAAAATCAACCATACAGTTGCTCAAAAAATGCATTCTTCTAATACAAGCTGTTGGACATTTGATCACTTATCTTCTTAGGTTGCTCAGCTACCTTTCTTATAGAGCTTAAGTCCCCTGACTAAGAATGGCACCATCCACAGTGAGCTGGGCCCTCTCACATCAATCAAGAAAATTCCCTAGAGACACACCACAGATTGCTCCTGGTGTTGATTTCTCAACTGAGATTCTCTCTTCCTGGGTAACTCTAGTGTGTGTCAAGCTAACCCAAACCAACCAACTCAGTCCAACTCATTAAAGATCATTTGAATTATGCATATCAAGACCCCTTAAATGTTAACATGATAGTGAGATGGGTATTTGACAGAAAAGAATTTGAGATGATCTGTGTAAGTGGAGCAGGAATTACCAGTGAAGGGTGAGGATTCCACAATGCCAAGTTTCAATTTTCTATTATCATAATCATCAAAAGCTTGGAAAAGAGCTACCTATAAGATTATAATAAAATATCTTAATGAGTATATAAAATTAAATGGAAGTTTTCATTTCTGTAAACACAGAACACCAAAGAAAGAGTAGCTAAGATTCAGAATTAGTGAAAAGAGTATATCTAAGAGTGCATTGAACGCCAATTTTCCAGCTCTATTCCAGACTTACAAAAGAAGAAACTTATTAAGCAAGAACTGCCAACAGCCTATGCAACTTATTTCATCAATCACTGGGAAAAAGTGAAGCATAAATAATCTATGATTCCACATCTCATCAGATTCATGCAGCACTTCCGATACATGAATTCAACTAACTTTCGTCAATACCTACACCTTGTTGCGCACTGTTTCTGAAGAGACTGTTATTGAGAGATCCTGGACACACAAGGTGAGCATCGATGTTGCTGTCCACCAGTGAAGGAGCAGTATCTATCAGAATCATCTTTGAGTCCCAAACTCCTAGCTCCCCTGCACTACTCATTTGAAAATCCCAAGGTCGTATGAAGTTAAAGCAGGTTTGGGGATTGATCTCTAGGCTGATACACTTGGACTGTTCTTTACACAGAGAGATACACATCAAAGGGTACACATTTGCAGTTGTGAAGATGAGCAATCTAAACATCTGATGTGTGATATGGAGATCTGTAATTACCAATAGATCCATTACACATTGAACATTTGAGACTGGATTTTAGGTGTTCTTCCCACACGCTTACTCTGTGAGATCCCACTTTGCTAATATGCCCTACTATGACAGTCTTTCACTATGTGTAAATATTAAAACATCTACATGCATGCCCTGGGGATATACAATGTAATACAAATTTCAAACTAAATGTTTAAAAGACTTAAGGTATAAACCTCTATTCTGAGGTATCTTTCTCTTCTGAAGTGTGTTTTAAACTGCCAAGAGAGACTTGAGCCATGGACCATGCCATCTAGTAGGACCTCTATATCTCGACACAGAAGACACAAATTTTCTAAGGAACATCAGGAACCACTTGCCACTCAAGGCATAGGCCCCTGCAAGGAGCAGAATTTGTAAGTCTCAAACCATAGACTTATCCCTACATTACATAACAGTGTTTCCTGGAAGTCCCAAGATTCTGTTCTCTTCTTTCCATTCATGATTCTAGAGAGTGTAGGAATTAGCAGGATGCTCACAACCATCACATCTTCTGGCCCACAGCATTTTGCAAAATTATGTGACTGATTGTCTCAATTATTTATATATGTGTCCTGATATATCTTTTTCAAAACATGCAATTTTGAATGTGTTTTGACCACAGTAAAATGCATAATTTACTCAAACTGCTGCACTTGTTTTGACCTTTAAATATTTGAATATTTAATATATAATCCATATGTAACCTTGCCTTGTATCCACAAATGTCAGAGCTGAATTGTTTTCAGTAAATGCCCAATGCAAACCTGACTATAACCCTGGTGTAGGCAACTGGGATTTGGTGGTACCATATCTTACTGAGAGTATAGATGTAATACCATTGTTTAGGCTGGAATTTTCTTCCTTTTGCCATCTCAGACCCAAACACACACACACACACACACACACACACACACACCATTGCTTATTATGTGTTGATAGTCTGGTATAATTGATCAACATTATCAATTATTGCATGTATCTGTAAATATATTGGTTTTAGCACTGAAATAATTAAAATGAAGGATAAGAAGTTAAAAATGAAATGTTACAAAGGAAGGCATTCTGAAGAAAGAATAATGGTATAGAGTACACATTGAAACAAATTCCTTCTTCAATATCAGTTCATATTCTTTGTATTTTGTTACCAATGTGTTTTAAAGCCAACAGTTTTACAAAAATATATTCTTAAATACATAAAAAGTATTCCTAAATAGAGTACTTTTATTTTCCAAACATATTAAAATGTTAAACTTAATTCAAATTTTAATATAATATGCAAAAACCTATCAGGCTTTTTCCTCTTTCAGACAAAGCTATATACATTGCTATTATTGTGTATTACATGCAGGCAGCTTTGGAATTTTAAATATTTGATTTTGATATAATTATCAAATTAATTACTTAACTCATTAGTTGATTTCCTCAAGAAAATGTTTGCCAAACACTTTGGATACTCAGAATGCAGCAATGATGAGCAAGTTAAACTCCTTTTCAAATTTAAATTTATATTCAGTAAGAAAAACTTTGAAAAATATACACACATAGTGAAGATAAAAGTATAGATAAATGGTTAATACTGTGTATTAAAAGTTAATGCAGACAAAGGTAAAGAGACGGTGGGTTAGCCATGTGGAAATTCAAATTTTAAATATGGTTGTCAGAGAGCTGGAGAGATGTCTCAGGAATTAAAAGCACTTGCTGCTCTTATAGAGGACCAGAGTTACCTACCTTCCCATCACCCACACAGCAGCTCAAAACCACCTGTTCCTCCAGTTGTAAGGGACCTTTTTATGGCTTCCATGTGTTCCAGGCTTATACATACTACACACACACACACACACGCACACACACACGTGTGTGTGTGCGTGTGTGTGTGCAAGCAAAATACTCATATACATAAAATGAGTATTAAATACATCTTTTTAAAAAGATGTGGTCAGCAGCGATTCCACTCTTGGGCATATACCCAAAGGGTGCTCAACTACACCACAAGGACACTTGCTCAGCTATGTTCAGAGCAGCATTATTTGCATAGCCAGAACCTAGAAAAAACCTAAATGGCCTCAACTGAAGAATAGATAAAGAAAATGTGGTGTATCTACACAATGGAGTAGTACTCAGCAAAATAAATAGAAAACAATGGCTTCATGAAGTTTGCAGGTAAGTGGATGGAACTAGAAAAAAATTGTCCAGAGTGAAATAACCAAGACCCAGAAAGACAAAAACAGTATGTCCTCACTCATAAGTGGATCATAAGTGGATATTAGATGGAAAGGAAAACCAGGCTATAGTCCACAGCCCCGGAGAAGTTGGTAACAAGGAGGACCCTAGAGGAATGCATGGGTCTCTCTGGGAAGAGGAAATAAATAGATGAACTGCCCTGGGTAAACCGGAAGTGGGGAGAGAGAGTAGAAGGGAGGGGATATGGGTAGAGAAACATGAGGGATCAGGATAGCTGAGGTTGGGGAAGGAAGGTGGGGGAGTGTAATGGAAAAGATTTCTTGATAGAGGGTGTTATTATGGGGTTAGGGAGAAACCTGGCACTAGGGAAACTCCCAGGATTCCACAAGGATAACCCCAGCTAAGATTCCAAAATAGTGGAGAGGGTACCTGAACTGGCCTTCTCTTGTAATTAGATTGGGGAGTACCTAATTGTCATCATGGAGCCTTCGTCTGGTACCTGAAAAAAGTAGATGCAGAGATCCACAGCCAAACACTGGGCCGAGCTCCAAGAGTCCAGTTGAAGAGAGGGTGAAGGGATTATATGAGGAGGGGTTTCAAGATCATGAGAGGGAATCCCACAGAGACAGCTGATCTGAGCTTGGGGGGAACTAATGGATTCTGGACAGACAACAAGGTAGCCAGCATGAGACCGACCTAGCCCCTCTACATCTGGGTGACAGTTGTTTAGCTTGGTCTTTTGTGTGGCCTCGAGCAATGGGACCAGGACCTGTCCCTGATACATGAGCTGGCTCATCGGAACCTATTCCCTATGGTGGGATGCCTGGTGCAGACTTGATGCAGGGATCTGGAGCTTGATGCTGCCTCAGCTTGATATGCCATGGTTTGTTGATTCCCATGGGAGGCCTTATCCCATCTGAATGGAGATGGAGGAGTACTGGATGGAGGGGGGGTTAGAAGGGAGGCAGGAGGGAGGGAAAACTGTGGCAGGTATGTAAAACAAATTTAAAATTTTATGAATAAAAAAACTAAGTCTGGGCCTCTAAGTTCAGCAGCAGTAGATGAAGCAGTATTGGCAGTCATCTACCTGTGCTTCGCAGCTGGCCTCACAAGTNAGGCTGGTGGATAGTCATGCCCCATGAGCCTGCCTACACAGCACAGTCCAAGCAGTTGTCACTGGGCTTGTCCAATCTTCTGGAAGTCATTATACCCTTGGGTTTCTCTGTAGGCAACAGGTGACAGAGCTAAAGGCAGATGAATATACAGAGGGATGCTTACGGAGTTTTAAATGTCAGCATTTTAAAAGTTTTCAAGTGCCTCGGGAAAACGAGTCTCCTCGAGAGAAAAACTGGGAAACTGAAGCCAACCTCCACGTTATCCAGCATCCTCTGTCTGGATTTTCACTGTGCAATAGTAGCACCATTAGAAGGTCTAGCCCCAGAAATCATGGAAGGTTTGTATTTGTCTAACACAAAGCAGTATTTCATATTTGCATCTTTCTATGCCATGCAAGCTATGGGTCTCCAGGAACAGCTAATTGGTTTACTATATTAAAGGCTCTTTTGCAGTTTGGGGTCATCAGCATTCACACACAGTTTTCAGAAATACATCTATGAAATTGGGAGATGGGCCTATTATAACCATGCTTTTATTTATCCCTGTGGTGGTAAAATATTCACACTGACAGTCCTCCCCTCCCCTTTACCCTATATTACTTTCTGCTTGAGCTGCGGAATCCAGAGTTTGAGACTGGATATCAGCAGACTTATTTACGGTTTCAACTACATCATAATTTCACTCCCTAATCTCAGAAAAATCATTTAGCTTCTCTGAACCTTAGTTCCCTCCAACCTGTAATAGAGATGTTAATAACTACTTCAACAAATTGTTCTGAGTATTGCATGAGAATTACAGGAACGTGCTTTGAACATGGTTAAGTCTGCATGAGAAAGTAACTAGTTTGCTTAAGACATATGAGTTTAAGAAAACACACTGGGAGGCTGGACTTTTTCAGCTCCCTGGAAAACAATTGAATCTAATCATAAAATTGCATTATTCATTGCAGTTAGATAGTGATCCTGCTCCGAGGGGGTGCTCCAGTTTGTGGAGAACAAAGACACAATGAAGACGGGCAGTCACAAGCAGGGTACCCATAAACAAGTACTATTAGTGAAAGAGAACAGAAAGTGAGCCCCTGGGATTTAGTGCTGGCTGTAACATGGCTGCTGTAGAAAACCTGCATTCATTTCCCTCCCTTCCCCCAGCTTCTCGCCCTCTCCATTCTCAGCTCATTGTTATATCTGGAAATAAAAACCATAGTAGAATAGTTTCAGGTGAAGAATCTTTCCATTTTGGCATCAGTGTTGAAAAATCAGGAAGGAAAATGTCATTAAGTAATAGACCTATCACCGCTACCCTTTGAAATTCCCTATGGATTTATTTAAAACAATCCTTTGGTTTCCACCCACAAAGGAAGCTTTCTGGTGGGGGTTTGGCTTCAACTGTCTGGCAAGGCTTGCAAGAGCTCACAGGTATTTTCACATCTTAGAGCCAGACAGGTGCAAATCTCTCCTCATGATAAAAAGAATGAAGTGTCCGTAAAGGTACTGCTTTCCATCTATGGAAACTACCGAGTGCAAGACAGAAGATCATCTGTTGTTGAATTTACAGGAGCTTTTGTTTTTATCTGCCTTCCTATGTTTCTTCAAATATAGCTTCTATAGTGAGGATTTTGGAGGGGAAGCAGGTGATAGAAAAGATATGGCAGACTAGGGGAGTTGGAAAAGGACGAGGGATCAGGCCGTATCCAAGCCAGAAGGATAAATCTTGCAATACATCTTATAGGAAACGCACCCTTACAATCAGACTGGGTTGATAAAACTCCAAGCTCTCTGGCTGGGGTGGGCGGCCGAGTGTGTGCAGAAAGCAACGACTCTTTCGCCTCGAGAATTGCAGCTCCTGAGGCTCTCAGGTTAAAACTAATGAGTGAGTCAGGTGAGATGCATGATTATATCCTCCAAGCTTCGAATTGAGGGCAGTTTTTATTAAATCACAAACAAGATTATTGCCCATCCCCAAGCCAAAAAAATGGGGTAGTAGAGTGCTGGTCCCCAAAGGAACACAAAACCAATATAGTAACTCTTTTTGGTCAGCACAGACTGTGATTGTCTACTTTCCCAAACTGGTATTAGTATTTTAGAAACCCCCAGTGTAACGTGACTATTCTTTCATTAAAAAAAAAAAAACTTACAAAACTTTTAGACTTGGATGTACCATGCCACTGTAGGATATCTCAACAACTTTTGAATGGAAACAGAGTTTTTTTTTCTTCTAACTTACAAAGATTTCTCAATTTCCATGTTAAAGGAATGTTATCTGTATTTGTTATAATTACATATGTACACAGAAAACTTCAGACAAAATGTGACAAGGATTTTGAGAGGACAGAACAAAAGATGACTTTCAGCATGAGTAAAGGCTCCAGAGAATATAATCCAGGGATGAGCTGCAGGAGAATTACTGGCAGTGTCTATTAACTGGCAGACGTTTGGATGGACGCAGACCCAGTGATTCAGAACTGAAGATCTGAGTCCTAGTTTGTGCCTAGGGAGAGCAGAAGAGCCTTCTTGACAGTAGAGCTGAGTTATCCTATGCAGTAAAGCTTGTGAGCAGTGCTCTAGTTTACTTTGGGGTTGAACTGTAGCTCTGGCTAATAGAAAATCGGTGTGCATTTGCTAAACATTGTATTAATGATGACAGCTGACAAGCTTGAAGCCATCTAGTGTAGAATACAGATATCTTCAAGAGCACAGCTCAGAAAAGGGTGGGTATGCCTTGAGTATGCACAGAACTTTAGAGCCTGTCTGATCCAGCCAGCTCGTAGTCAGTGGTCTCCATGCAGTGGACTTAGTTTTATTTCCATTGTGCTGGCCTAAAACTATGCAGGCAAGGAAATCAGATGAGATAACTTTATGGAGTCATAATAATCTGAGCTCTAGAGTTGATCACAACACTATGTCTTATAATTGTTAAATATACTTTCTATATGCAAAACCTGCTAGGGTAAATTTTTAGTATTATCTTCACTGAAAAAAATTATTATTTTTTTTGCTAAATTTATAGCCAAATATGATTCTGGTGCTAGGCACATAGGTGGAATAACAGAATAATTTTAAAGTGTTTTGACAGGAAAAAATGATGCAATTACATGAACATAATTTTCAATGTTTACAAGGGTGTTTGTTGCTGTTTTGTTGTTGTTTGATTTGAGAAAGTGTCTCATTATGTGTCCAAAGCTTGCCTTAAACTTACCATATAGTACATATAGCTGGCCTTGAATTCACTATGTAGTGTGGTTGGTCTTGAGCTCACTATGGAGTGTGGCTAGCCTCAGACTAGCTGTCAATATCAAGCTTAATTCTCCCAAGAGCTGGGAAGGTAAGCAAATGTCATCAAGTCTGACAGATTACCTGCAAATTTTCTGTCCTGCTCATTTCATTGTTGATAATAAACAATAACACATTCACAGATATATATGCATGTATATATATATGTATATATATATGTGTGTGTGTGTGTGTGTGTGTGCATACACATATGTAACCCATACTGATGATGACTGCATCTTCTATTTCCAAATATATGCAACTCCAAGATTTCAACACTATAAGTAGCATGTTTGAAAACGCCACTCTCTGGCAAAAGGTAATTAGTAATAATTTGATGTTTCTCTCTCTCTCTCTCTCTCTCTCTCTCTCTTTCGGTGTGTGTGTGTGTGTGCATACATACACATATATATTGTAAACATCAGTAAAACATCTACTTATATATCACTTTTAATCTCAAGGATTTTGATCAATGTTAATTCATGAAAAATTACTCAACAGTTAAAACTTTATGAAGAAAACAATGAAGAAATGTACGACAGACTGCAAGATTATGCAGTGAGAGTTCAGCATATACTTCAGGGGTCAACTCACTAGACATGTGTATCTCATATGGGACACACCTCATTTAGCAAGGGATGAGGAACATTGTCACTAGAGACGCACATCCCATCTACCTTATCTACAAGACGATAAGGAATGCTGCGTTCTGAATGTGTTAGCTGTCCCCGGTGTAGCCTTCTTGTGTGACCATCTCTTTACCTCACATTACAGGTATTGGATGATTCCCCCCAGTAGTGTGTGATTCTGGCAAGAAAGCAATCACAGTCAGTACCCTTACTCTCTCATCCAGGTCTTTGTATAAAGTTACAAGTCTTCCATCCTGCAATCTTCCTTGGCAGACAGTTGGTCAGTGTTAGTGTCCAGGCAAAAGAGACCTCATTTGAGACATTTACAGATATCCAAGGACAAGAGTTAGAGCCTATCTGAAGCTGTTGAGCCACAGATCTCAGAGAGATAGAGAACAAGAATGTCCTGGATTCACTCTGCCAACAGACGCAAAAGACCTGTCCCAAGCTAAACTTGCCTTAACCTTAAAGCATGCCTGTTCTTTACTGGACGGTCTACTAACAATGGATGGATCTGTGTCTCAAAGTTGTCATTGGTCATTATGCCCTCCCTGTCTGTTCATGGTTTTGCTCCTATAGCCTTGGACTTGTGTGGTGCCATGGTAAGTGGCTCATCACCTTATTGCTTCAAGGTTCCTTAGGAGAAGAGTTTTTAGAATAGAAGAATAGAAGCTAGAAGAAGAAGTATGGATTAGTTAGAAGTAGGACAGGACTACTAGAGTAGAAACAGAACAATAAAGAGCACATGAAATGAAGAGCGTGACCCTCAGAAGTCACTATAGAAGTGACTATAGTGTGAAGTTACAATAGAAATCTTTTACCCCCTCTTTCGTTTCTAAGAAGCATTTCACCTTTGGGATCCTGGGCAGGTACAGGAGCTGGTCTCTTAACCCTTACCGAAATGGGATCACTTCCAGCCTGCAGACACAGTAAACGTTAATAGTGAACAAGACTAGGGACCTGAGAGGAAGTCAGGAAATGAGTCACAGGTGGCTGAGTAGTGTAGACTGTTACAGAGTGTTTTAATTGTGCTATATCTCTTAATTATTCCTGTCATTCCACCTATTGTTCTGCATTCCAGGACAGCAGAAACTAAAAGGCAGACTGCTTAAAGAAGAAGATACTGTCCCCTTGATCTTTGATACCATCTGTGCCATCAATGAAGCAGATGTTTAGAATGGCAGATATTCTGACTGCAAGCAGAGAGACTTCTACTGCAACAGAGCCCTTGCCTCCCAGCCCCCAAATGCTCTGGACATCTCTTCTTTCTGCTCTTTCACCTGTCACAATTCCACAAATCCAGGCTCCCACATTAAAGTTGACTGTGAGAATCAGAGCAACAAATCAGGCTTTAAATTCAAGGAGCCAGAAACAAACTTAAAAAGAAAATTCTGTTTGGTTTTCCATCCACTTGCTACTGCAGAAGGAGGCACCTTCAGGGTTTCCTGCAGTATCCATCTAGGCTAGAGACAAGGATATTGAGAATTACACAAAATTCTGTTTTCCTTCAACCTTCAACTGGTGCACATAGGCACTGGACCATGAGAAGTTAGCAATGCAATCCCATGAGCGTCCAGATTAGAGAGGCATCTTTCCACTTCCTCTGGATGGATTCAAATACATTACAGTGGTGGGGAGTACTAGAGTCCTAAGGATTTATGTTAAAAGTACTTCCTAAGGTTATTTTTTTTAATGCCAGAGAAATCAAATAATGTAATGAGACAATTAGATGCCTTATGGAATAAGTCTATATTTTCCCAGTACACTCATCCCTTTCAAACTAATACAGAAGACATGAGCAAAGAAGTCTACTAACATAAGAAAAATGCAAGGTGGGCTTGTGAGAAGGTTCAGCAGGTAAAGATGCTTAGTGCCAAAACTGGCAACATAAATTTAACCCCTAGGACCTACATGGGAGAAGGAGAGGAGCTTTGGCAAATTGTCTTCTGTCTCTTATGTGTATGCGTACATCTGTGCTTATGCACTTGCAAATACAGAGACACATGCCAAAGAAAATGTGGCGAGTTTTTGAAGGCATTGTCATCAGGATAATAAATTGCATTTGAAGGACATGGGGCTTCATCCTCAATGTTAGTCATTTTTTTTTAGATTTATTTATTTTTTGTTTGTTTGTTTATTTATTATGTATACAGTGTTCTGTCTGTTTGTATGCTTGCTGGCCAGAAGAGGGCAC
>LOEQ01003488.1:72441-98716 GCA_001685075.1 Bramus lutescens
AGGAGGAGGAGGAGGAGGAGGAGGAGAAGGAGGAAGGAAAGACATGAAATTGTAAAGTTGAGAAGTAGACATATCAGGAGAAATCCTGGGAGAGTTGGAGGGAGCATTAAGGGGTGGGTATAATCAGATTTCATTATATGCACACATGAACTTCTCAGATAATAGAAAGCTAAGTGTAATTATTTATAAAAATTTATATTGAACAAAATGTCTTTATACAGACGCATCTATTAAGAAATGTGATACATTGACTGATGAAGATGTTGTGATTAAGGGCTTATGAGAGGCTAATTCTGTTTTCTCTCTAGGAACAATGGCTCAGTGTTCACTAATTTAGTTATATAACTATATCAAATCATATGAATCAATTGCACTTATTATGAGCCAGTCATTTTCCCGGGTGTTAGAGATATAATAATAAATAATAAACCATATGGCCCTATCCCTTTGTGGGTTTTATTGGTTACTGAAGGAGGAGGATATTCATTGTAAAAAAGATAAATTTAACAAAAAGCATTTTAAGCAAGATAAAAGACAGAAAGTAGTGAGAGTCTTACATGTGACAAAAAAAAAGACCTATAAAGACCTTTCTAAAATGGACATTTGAGGGGCTGGAGAGATGGCTCAGAGGTTAAGAACATTGCCTGCTCTTCTGAAGGTCCTGAGTTCAATTCCCAGCAACCACATGGTGGCTCACAACCATCTGGTGCCCTCTTCTGGCCTTAAGGCATATATGCAGACAGAATATTGTATACATAATAAATAAATAAATAAATAAATAAATAAATAAATAAAATAAAAAAAAATAAAATGGACATTTGAAAAGAGAACTAAGGACAACGGCAATCCAGGAAAACACATAGTGTACCAGACTCTGAGTGAAAGCAGCTAAAAACACTCAGAGGTGAAACCTGACTGAATCTTATTCATCTTTTGATTCCCTGATATATAACACAAGACTTGGAACCTAGTGGGCACTTATCAACATCTCGATTGACAAGCTTATTCTTTTTGAGAACTGTAATGTGTCTATAAGCAAGAACACCAAGGAGAAAGAGACAGATCTTCTTGTACTGAGTAATATAATAAAACCATAATACTAAAAGTTGATAAGTCTAAGAACATGTCTAATGGATCGGGTGATTAGAATGTTGTTTCAGCAAATGTGGAGGTGGTACCACAGAGATTTATATAAAGTTTGAAGATGTGAATCATTATAAATGAATTTGGGTTTCCAAATACTGGCATTGTGTATTTTTGTAATTTAGACAACTATTTAAATTGGTCATGAAATAAACCCTATCAGGGACCTGTACTGTTAAGGATATTCTGGAGTATACTTCAATGATCCCACTGTGAAAGTTGTTAATTTGCTGTTTGCAATTTCTTCTCTGAGCATAAGTAAGACCAACATGCTGTAAAATAATATGTTGATCAATTAGACATAGGGCTGAGTTTTTTGTTGTTCATTTATGTGTTTATTTATTCAGTGGATGGATGATTGAGTTCCTACTGTGGAACCAATACCCAATATGATACTTACTGAAGATAAATAGGCAATTCATGTGGTGGACAAATGCTAACAACAACAAAATAAGCCCAGAGCTACATGCAGGCTAGGAACAAAGATACAGTATTTTCACTGATTTTGAGGTTTTACTCCATCTAAGAAAGATGTATTTAAACAAAAGACAAATAAGGAAACAGCAGATATCAAGATATCTGGATTCTATGGTGGTTCACATTGGCTACTTGACAGGATCCAGACTCACCATGGGAAGAAGTGTGAGAGAATGTTTAGCTTATGCTAATTGAGGTGGGAAGACCAATGCTAGCTGTGGAAAGCACCATTCCAAAGTCTAGAATCCTAGTCTGGACAAAAAGAAGAAAGCAAGTTGAAATTAGTATTCATATTCCTATGCTTTCTTAGGGAAGCACAATGTGTCCAGCAGCCTCAAGCCCTGGTCACTATGACTTCTAGACGTCTATGCATGATAGACTGCATCCTAGAACTGTGAGCCACAGGAAACGCTTCCTGCTTAAGCAGTTTTCATTAGGCAATTTGTCTCAGAAACAAGGTAAGTAACAATTACAGGCTTCTTTTTGTTGATACTGTTTACTTTTTTTTTTTGAGACAGGAGTTCTCTGTAGAACAGTTCTGGCTGTAAATCAGGCTGGCCTCAGAATCACACAGATCCACCTGACTCTGCTTCCAGAGTGCTGCAACTGAAGGTGTGTGCCACTACTGCCCTGCTTCTGCACGATTTCTTAATATCTATCGACCTGGGAAAACCAGTGAATAGATAGAGTTTCATTTTAGTGACTTAGAACTTTAGAAAATTTAGAAATACATTTTGCCTACAAAATTTTAAAGCTTGTTTTTAAGATTTCCATCATTAATGAAATAAATCATATGGAGTAAAATAGATTTACTAAATTGTGTGAATTTAAACGTTCACACAATGCAACATTGTCCGTGGGGCCTTATGTATTAACTCTGCTGCATAGAAATGAATTTCATATTTACCATATAATAATCTCCAAAATAACATGTAGTTATGCAGTATTTTCCTAGTCAATAGTACCTGGTCAACCAGTTGGAAGAATACTCCTTAGAAAATAAAAATATTTGTTTTTATTTGATAAAGACCCAGTATGATTTTTAAGGTACATGTACCCATTTGCTGCCTTACTTTAAAGCTTTGGATAATGTTCTTTCAAAACTTTATAAAATTACTTTATATGTGAGCCCCAGACATACTATGTGTGATAGTTTGAATGTAATTGACCCCCATAAGCTCATAGAGAGTAGCACTATTACTAGGTGTGGCCTTGCTGGAAGAAGTATGTCATTGCGGGGGCAGGCTTTGAGGTCTCCTATACTCAGGCTCTGTCTAGTTCAGTTCACTTCCATGCCTGCATATCAAAATACAGAATTCTCAGCTCCTTCTCTAGTACCACACCTGTCTATACACTGCCAAATCCTGTCATGATGATAATGCACTAAACCTCTGAATTGTAAGCCACCCCAAATTAATGTTTTCCTTTATAAAAGTTGCTGTGGTCATGTTGTCTCTTCACTGCAATAGAAATCCCAACTAAGATACTGTGTCAATTAAAGAAGTGATAAGCACACTATGTCAATATAGAATAACATGTTTGTGTCTTCTCAGTGTCAGAGTTTACTGAATAGCAATTCACCAGGTATGATAGTTTCAATGGGAGAAATTATCAGAATACTTCCACTTCGCTTAGTATCCCTGGCCAAGGGGAACCCATTTCATTCCAATCAATACTAATACTGACTCTCAAAGCATGCACTGCATGCTACATAATAACTGTATCTACCTATTTATCTATCTCTGTGTATACATATATGCATATATAAGCACATACGTAAGCATCTTATAGACAATTATGTAGGGCTGGGAGGTCATAGCAGAGCTCAAAAAGTTTCAGAGACTTGAGGTATAGGAAAGGTGAGAGGCAGATATCTCTGTGAGAGGCAAGCAGACCAACACTGTGGCTCTTCTTAGTCAGACCACGGTGGGCCTGACTCACAACCAGGTTTGAGAGAAAGCTGTAGCGTTGAGCCTTGTTGGCTAGGTGTGAAGGTGAGACTAGGTGTAGATGAGGGAATAGACAAACGGATAAACGGCAGGTCCAGATGAGAGAGGGGGATAGGCATACCACAACTTGAATAGACCATGTCATCAGCATGGACAGAGCTAAACCAAAGTCCCTGGGACAGCCAAGAGAGCTCTGCCTGTTGGCCCTAGATATGCATACTCAGTGATCAAATGACAGGCTGTTAGGGACCACTGTAATCACAATACTAGGTGTTCACCTTCTTATGGGGTTCAGATGAAATAATTACAGTCTCTCCTTTGTCTCCTGTATCCAGTAAATTATGGGGCCTAGTTCTCCTGATATGATTTCAATGTGTTCCTACAGCCTCAGTTCACTCCCTGAATTTACATGTTAACCTTATTTCTATTCCTAGGGTTAAATTACAGAATCATCCTCCATCCTCAGAATGAAGTCTACAGCTCTCTATGAAGTAAAAGCCATTTGGTCAAGACTTATAAACAACCACTGCTTATACAATATGGAATAGCTTATGGAAGAGCATAGCCTGTCCTCAAAAAGAGACAACACAATGCCTAATGCATTTTAATGGCAGATGCTTATACACGATTGCTAATTAATCACTAAAGTCTCCATCATCTCCACATTTATCTCCTTCATGATGCTCATACTCTAAGAGGAAATGTTGAGGAAAGAGCAGCAATAGAAACACGTCTGGCTAATCCACAGAACAGGCGCAAGGCAGATCTTCTCCACCATTGACAAGAAGCAATATGGAACACCTGAATGGCATCCTTAGATGTAAGAGGCTGATCTCTCTGTGGTTTGAGAAACGAGTTTTTGCAAATACAAGATAGCACATAGGCTGGGAAGATGGCCCAGCAAGTCAAGGTGCCTGCTACTCAGCCTGACTTCCTGAAGGAGCAACCTGGTGGAAGGAGAGAACTGAATCCCATATGTTGTGCCTTCACAAGCATGCTGTGTCGTGCAACCCTCCCCAATGCTACATACACAATAAATAAATGAGCAAATGTTGAAAAAGAAAATAGCCCAGGAAACTAAGACATATTCATTCAACAGTGCTTGAAAATTCACATCTTCAATTTATTAGCTATAATCAGCATTTCAGTTATTCCCAGGTACATCGAGAGTATCTCCTTTGGAATGCTTCATCAGTATACACCACCATCTTCAACTGATGTTAATATACAGACCTAGCATAATTTAAATGTTGTTATGTATACTTTTTTCCTATTTATTTTACTGTTTGCTGGTTGAAGAGATAAGCAGTTAAAACATCTAGAGGTGAAGTGGAGGACAATTAACATCCCAGCCCACTCAATTATCATACCATGCCCACTTTGCGGGGAATTAGAGTTACTGCAATCTGCGCCTATGAATAAATGAGTATTTTAGCTCTCCCAGGGTAATACAATAGTCTTGAAAATAATCTTGTTAGGAGATTGTGGCTTCATCAGTTATAGTCTACAGTCAGAATAAACACTGACCATGTTTTGATTATATGACTGCTGGAGGGTGCCACGTTTGGGTTTTTTAATATTGTTACTTTTACAATGCTTCTTCTTCCTGTCTAAAATGCTTTGTGGAATAAGTCTTAGTAAAGAGACCCCAGCTCACTTTCAATACTGTCTTTCTTGGCGAATTTTAGCAGCAAATAATTTAACTTGTAAAAAGAAAAAAAAACTGCCCAAAAGGAAATGTTTTCTGAAGTACTTGTGACATGATGCTTTTCAATGTAAATGGACTCCCAGGACAACACGGTCTCTCTGACACGCAGCCGTGCTGAAAACACTTAGGGCCTGCTTAAGCCAAGCTCCGAAGCGGCAGAAGAACAGCAGAGAACACTTTGTGTGCTCTCAGCCTCACGCAATGCAGAGGAGCATTTTGTTTGTTTGCTATGTTTAACAAAAATCTTCTTCCTGGGACATTTTGACCCAGTTCTTTCAATCTTTATCAACTGAGTTGCTGATTTTCTCTGCAGCTGCCAAGGTTCAGAGGAATTTTTTTTCTTTCTTCATTTGACCAACAGACAAAGGCAAAACTAAAATACATGTTCGTGTTGGAGAAGACTAACTACAAAAGAAAGCCTTGGAGGCCCCCAATGGTGGACCATATGTGAAATCGAATGGGCCAGCCACTAGCATCAGCTCTGAACATATTGCACCAACTGGGAATGAAAAGAAAACATTCAACTACCAACTGTTATAATCTGTAAATAGTCAAACTAATTCCTGTGGGCTCCACAAATGCATGCAAAGGGTGCTCCTCGGGACCCTATTGTCCCGATCACAGGTAAAGTGGCTTATTTGTTTCTTGAACAACCAAGTGGAACAGAAAGGCTGAATAAAAACAGAAATCCACGGGGCTTAAAAAAAAAAAAAAAACAGGGATTCAGGAAAGTCTATCCAAAGATTACAAACTGAGGCTAATGAAAGGGCAGAGAATTCCGATGCAACTTTTTAACACAAATATCCCAAACCTAAATTTCCCTACAGTAAAAAACTGGCAATGAACCCTAGGAAATTTATAGAACACAACAAAGCTCCTGAGAATTTAGCTTGCAGCTGGCAAGGGTTCACCTACCTTCCAGTTGCCTCTCGTTCAATAATGTGTGTAAGGAACAGATGGGTAGGGCTCCTAGGTAGACCAGGCTCTCAGTACCAGTAGTAATGAAAAGCCAGACTTTGGATATTTAATGGCAGAAAAAAATGACGTCTCAAGAATAAAATTAGATGCTCTATGTACAAGATATAGTATTGTTTTAACTCAGATATTTAACTTTAAAGCAATGTGTAATATTCACTAGGAAACTTCACAATCCTAATTAACTATTTGAAATGCATATATAAATACATATACATACACATATACACAGATATACACACAAAAGTAGTCATGTTGTATTTAAAACAAATACTCTATATATTGGTCTGTTAAAATTGTTTGCATGCAATCAGTACTAATTATCTAAACATCGTACTGTGGTTAAAAAATAAAAAGCCAAAGTATCTTTTATAGAGGATAAACATTCAGTTCTCAGTATTATTCAGCTCTTTGTATGTGATGTGATCTGTGTGTGGAATGTGTGTGCATGTGATGTGCATGTAATGTATGTGATGTGGTATTGGGATATTCATGTATGTGGTATGTGATTGTATGATTTGCACATTCATTTATCAATCACTAGGTGGCATTTTTGGGAGATTGTCAAGGCAGCCCACTCAAGATAATAATCAAAATGGAGTGCTGAACTGAATATTCTACAGCAAAATGTTAAACTGAGTATGCAATGTTAATTTCTTACTAAAGCACAAGTATCAACACTCTATAGAGAAAAATAATAAAATATTGGGTCTTTATAGGACAAAAATCACAAAATTCAGGATGATATCCAAAACCACTCAGTTTATGAACCAGGAAAATGTGCCTCATTCATCAGACAAAGGAAAATCAACCAACAGTAACCCCCATATGACTCAGATGGTAGAATTAACAAGTGAGGATTATAATGGAGCTGTTGTAACTAGGATCATTTAAGTAAATGGAAAAAAATGATTGCAATAATTTGAAAATAGGCTTTACCAGTCAAAACATAGAAACTATAAAAGTGGTCAAATAGAACTTCTAAAGGTACCCATTATAAAATGTGAAATATTTAAGTTCAGGGGTTGGGCTTAACAGAAGACTGTCATCACCAGAGGAACTACTGAAAAGCTTAAGGGCATATCAATAGCAATTACCCAATGTAAAGAATAGAGGAAAAGCTGAGCAGAATCTTCAAGCCCTATAGGATGGTCTCAGAGCTTCTAATTTATTGTGATTGAAGTAAAGAAGACAGACAGATGGGATGGAAACATATTGCTGAAAGACATAAATTTACAGATCTGAGTAGCTCAGCAAACATGAGAGAGGATAAATACGTATAAAACCACAGCTAGGCACAACACATTTAAGTTGCTGAAAATCAAAGAGAAAGGAAAAATTCTTGAAAGCAGCAAAAGTAAGATTTCATTTTACACAGAATGAGCAATGATTCACATTTCCACTTCCTTCGTATTCTGAACTATGGAAGACAGAAGATGGCCATGCAACATCTTTGGGGTGCTGAAATCGAAAACGTCAACTCCATCCCATACGCAAGAAATATTCTTCAATAATGAATGTAGCAAAAGAAATTTCCTATTTCAGAAACTGCAAGAATCTGATTCCAGCATGAATGAATTAAAAGAAATGCTAAACAAATTTGTTTAGACTGAAAGGAAATAACACAAGATTAAAAGCTCATCTCCAGGAGGAAATAATGCAGCATTAAAATGCTTTACTGTCTCTGTAAGTAACTATTTTCCTCCAGTTCTATAAAATTTATGTGGTCAGTTATAACAAACATCCCATTGAGTTGCACCATGGCTAATAATTTATGTAAATATACTATAAATAATAAACAGAGTATAAAGAATATGGATGATAAATAAATCTGCAGGATAAACAATTACTATAAACATACAAAGACTATATTTACATTAAGAGTGCAAAATATAAATATATTAAAGTCAAATTTTATAAAAAGTCAAATCATCCAAAATAAAGCAGAGTGAATGAATAGAATAATACAAGCCATAAAGAACTAAAACATTTATTAAATGATAGACACAAATAGAATCATCTAAGAAATTACAAACAATATTAATTAAAATTTAATATTAAAATTAATTAAAATTTAAATGCCAAAATTTTTAAATGAAAGAAAATGGAAAACCTAACTAAGTGTTGTCTAATGGAGGTGTACTTAAATTTTAAAGATATAGGTAAGTAGAAAGGCAATAGTGAGAAAATGCCATACAACTCACAGAAATCAAAAATAAGCAGAGTAGATAGATACGAATAGATAAAAGAGATAAAGACAAGGGAGATAATAATCATTCAAAAATAATTGATGGGATAATTCATGAAGAAGACAATCTTAAAATCACAGAAAAAATGGGGGTGTTATATAAAGAAAACAGGCAATGTCAATATTTGGCAAGTCAAATCAAACAATTAAACAAATAATCTGGAAAAATCATCAAGACTAAATAAATATTCATAGACCATTATAATCTACAACTATAGAAAGCAAACTATTTTTTATTATGTATGCGTTTATGTATGTGAATGGGTGAGAGAGAGAGAGACAGAGAGAGACAGAGAGAGACAGAGAGAGACAGACAGAGAGAGAGATTATGGTACCTAGTGAAAGATATAGGTGAACACAATCAACCTTCTTCAGACATGAATTATAATGCTGTTGTTGTTGTTGATAAGTTCAATATTAAGGAATCATCAATTGATTGGAAAATTGATTATGTATTGATTGACTTTAGCAAGTGTTGTAAACAGAGGCTAACAGAAACCAAAATCTTTTTCTGAGGAGCACTGATCCATTACCCACAAGTTCAATATTTCTGCTAGGAATCAACTGTACATGAACAGGCAGTCAATGCACTAAAGCATGCTCAACACAACAAAGGAAACACAAATTAAAGTAATCATGAGAAACCACTACAGACCCCACCAAAAGGGTTGGCATTAAACTGGAATGAATAAAGCTTATACATTTGTAGAGAAACTGAGAAAGGTATAAAATGGTTTGGCTGTTAGAAAGTATAACATGCAGCAATGCAATAATTCATCAACTCTACTTCTAGCTATTTATACAAAACATAGGAAATTTTTCTTAGCAGCTGTATTCTCAATAGAGTAATCTAGAAATATCACAGGTTTTCATTCTCAGATGAATGTCAGATAAATAAACCAATACATGTGTAAAATGGGACAGAATACATCTCAGATATTCAGCTACTTAAAAGTAAAATGGCTATGCATACAACTAATAACATGGACCTCTACATTGCTACATGGCAAATAAAAAGAATTGCATAAAAATAACAGACCACATGGTTTCCTTTACATGGAAGTCTGTGTGTGGAATCAGAAGTGCTTCTGAGAACAGGGAAAACACTGAGAGCACAGTCTAGCTGGGAGAAAATATTGGGGAACACTCTAAGGCCATGGGAAAGCTATGGAGAGGGGTATAACTTATGCACACTAATAAAGTTGTCAAAGCTCTGTGACTTTATTGGCAATACATTATTGCATACTTCAGTTCACATAGGCATTATACAAAGGAAAGTTTAAATACTGAATTCTTGTTATCATATGCAAACTGAAGCATTTAATAGGATTGTTATAGAAACTTACTGGGAAATGTGTCAAAATGCAGTCAATTTACAGAAGACTACATAGATATTTTAAATAAGCAGGTATATGCGGAGCAAGTCTCAGTCTCAATCATCACTCAGAAGAAATGGATAGAAGCCCATAGGACAGTCAGTGTGATGCCTTTAAATTTTTAAATGCCAGATACCTTTTGCAATAAAGCACTAAAAATTAAATAAGAATGACAATAAGCCCAAGCTCATGCTTATAAATGAATATCTCTGAAGCAAAGACCACGTGAATTTACATAACTCTGAACCACTTTTGGTGGTGGTGGATTTAATACAATAAAATAAAAGATGTGCTCCTTTGTGGAACACTCTTTTTAAAAAGTTTGTGGACCACAGTGGGAAAATTAGTGTTCTCACCTGGCTCCCTCCCTTGAAAGTTTAAGGAAAGACACAAAGGGAGGATCTCACGTTGTGGTCCAGGTTTGCCTAGAGCTAGCCATATAGTCCAAGCTGCCTTTGAATCTTCAGCAATCCTTCTGCCTGGATCTCCAAAACTCAAACAGTTCAAGCACCATCACACTTAGAATATGTCGCTATCAAATCTAGAACTTTGTGTATGGTAGGCAAGTATTCGACCAACCGAACTACCTCACAAGCCTCCAGAAAAGACCTGTTACAGAAAACATCACAGTGAAGTTCAAGGTTTGCAGCTGATTGTCTCAATTACAGGAGAAGTAAATGATCAAGCCCTTTTGACTGCTGAGGTGACTTTCATTTTGAATTCAATCCTCCTATATATCCATTTCTGAAATATATAGCAGAGAATTCAGCCAGAAAACCAAGAGCTTATTTAGGCTGCTTCCAGAAGAATTTCCTGTAACAGAGCAGAATGCCCCTGCCCTTGCTCCACAGAATTGCTATGCTGAAATGTCCAGTCTACTGACATCAGGCCTCCTTCCTCTTTTAAATGACCAGTGGTCATCTTTCTTGTGGTTCCTGCATGATTGCTTACTGGTGCTATGGTCATGGCTTGGTGCAATCAGTTGTCCAATCTGTAGACAAACGGTAACCCTACTGCTAACTGATGACGACAATCAGTCTCAGGATACAGGAAGATTATGTTAATGATTATAATCAGAGATTCCCAAGTCAGCCTAGATCTATTATGGATCTATACTGGATCTTCTGACCTGACTATTATTTTGTTTAACAAGGTTCTTTTACATCTAATATCATCTGGAGACTTTTGTGTACATGAAGCTTTGTTTGTAGTTCTGGGCATTTTAGATGATTTTTCATTGTCTTTTTTGTTTTCTATCTTTATCTCCACTTATGTATCTAAAGTGACAACCCAATGGCCAACCAGATGGAGAAAAATGAGTTTCCTAGAACATTTGATTTTATGTATAAAGTCAAGCAAAAGGACTAGTAGCATTGTAAATCACCCAAATGTTTTCTTACAAACCTAAAACTTTTGGTTGTCATTTGACAGATGCCTAACAATAGGAATTTTTACACTGCAAGTTCTTATGTTAAGATTAGATTGATAATAATTGACAATTTTACTCAATTCCCTGATGTATGAAAAGTGTCTGGAAAAATCACAAAGTTGACTGGAAAGGGATATTTAGCTATTTTTCCCTAATATTGTTTGGCTTAGTTAGATACATAGTCCAATATTATTTAAATGTCCAGTTCATCTTCCTCATCATTCTCAGTAGCCACAAAATAAAATCAGACCTTAAAACTCATCTTATCTGCTCGTTAATTGATAGCTGCTATTTGATCCCTTTGTGCTATCACAAAGGGCAGGATTAGATAGGCAGGAATCAGATTCTGATCATTACCCCCAACCAATCTACTCTCAAAAAATAAAGTTGTTTTGCTACTGAAGTGTTTTTAAAAGCTTTTAAGTCTTGGAGACAGATTTCAAAAACATTCCAAAACTTTACTGAGCACTGGTGAAGTGGTGGTGTAACACTAGAGTGTAACCACTTGAAAGAAGGAGGAGACTGCATCATATTTAAACACCATTCCAGGCATTAAAGAACTCAAAGGAACGGGACTCTGAAACACTCAGAAGAGAAGTTCCAGCACCACAGTATGGATAAAAGATATCTGCAGTGTAAACTTTACTCTTTATTGAAAACCCAGTGCAGTGATTTGTAGTCATACCTGATAAATAGATGTTAATGTTTAACCTTACATATATTTAAGGTTCTTTTTATTTTAGTCCTAATTCATCATTATTTCTAAAGCATTCTCTACCAACTGCCATTTGGGGAATAAAGATTAGTTTTGTATCCCCCTTTCCTTTTTTCCAAGTTAATAAATATTCATTTTCACCTTCCCTATTATCATCACTGTGATTACTCAAATCCAGGTCTCATGTGATATATTTTTTTAGTTCCATCTGCTTTATGTCTCATAATTAATTATTGAATTTGTCTAGATAATTATATAATTATTCTTTTGACAATGTGATTACAGAGCCTTAAAATATACAACAACAGTATCTACACATAGAGACTCTATAATGAATCAATAACACAAAATCCAAATATTCATACATTTGGAAACATAAATATACTCTGCTAACAATGTATATGCTAATGAGGAGACTATCAAAAGGATAGTATAAAAGAAAGCAATGCTGCAAGTAAAGATAGCAACTAGCACTCTACCAAATGCAGTTAGGTGAGCAAAAGACACGCGAGGTTATGTCTTGCTAAAGGAAATAAAGGAGAGATTGGGAGTTGACTCAGTTACAGTGTGTGAGCATGACGGCCAGAGTTTGGATCCCTGGAGCTTATAGTCCAACCTCGCCAAATAGAGGAGGTCTGGGTTCACTGAGAGACCCGATGTCAAAACGTAGAGACTGATCAAGAAAAGCACCTGACAGAGATTTCCCCAGAATATTAGTTGTGATGAACTCTGGATGTTGAAGGTGTGGGGTATTGCTAGTTCCTTCTTTGGGATGCTTGGCCTGTTGTTTGTAAATTACAAAGAGTGAGAAGAAAAGAGAAAGGGATGATAGAGGAAGGGAAGAAAGATGGAGGAAGGAAAGCAGTAAGGAAGGGAAGGAGGAATGAAGTGTAGAGAAAAAGTCAAAAGAAGGGAGAAGGGGAGGAGCTAAGGAAATTTTTTTTCTTGATGATTGTTTGCACAACGTATTTTAAAAACTAAGAACATTGAGAAAAGGTGAAAATTTGGTGTGATGTTAATAGCAACAATGAGGACCAGGAATACAGTTCAGGGATGGGAAGCTTGCCTATTATGCACTAAGCTCTGGTTAAATCCTCAGTACTGCAGAAAATAACAGTGACAATAATAATTAAGGTGAGAGTAGATTAATAAGGACCAAGAAAAAGAGAGAGGGGGAAGGAAGGAAGGGAGGGAGGGAGGGATGGAGGAAAGTAGGAGAAGAGGAGAGAGAAAAGGAGGGAAGGAGGGGAGAAAAAAATCCTACAAACTTCCATTCTCAGTGGAGATGAGGATTGAGAGGATTTACTACATTGCTGTTCTCAGCAGGATACAGGAAACACTCATTAGATATAATTATTAAACTTGGGGATCATAGACTACTCTGAGCATCCAAAGGAAGTAATTGCTTCCCTGAAAGAAATTCGGAGTAAAATCTACATTCGAAATTGAATATCAGGTTCAAAAGGTGATATATCTCCTGGGGCCTGTCCTCAAAGCCAAGCTAAATGGTATCAATTTCGAATAAAAGGAAAAGAACCAGGGCTGTGGCCACCAAGGAAGTAGTACTGAGTAGGTAGAAGAGAATAGCTAATATTCCTAGATTATTTTCCTCCGCTTTTATACACACATAAAATAGTATACTAACTGGTTAGCCTTGCTTTCTTTAAGTAATTAGTCTGTGTAAGTTCCCCTTGGCTCCATCAGTACTCTGTCAGACCCCTTGCCCATCAAGTTACATTTGTTTCTGAGACTTACTACTGCCTAAGTTTTTGCTGTCTCCAGAGTTCACCATTCTGCGCTTTCATGTGCCAAAACACGCTCTGTAATCTACCTGCTCCAAGAAGCAGCTCTTGATGATTCCTAACCTTCAGTGATCAGGCATTGAAACTTTCCCAAATTGATGGACAGGTCTGTCACGACTCTCTTTTCATATTCCATATTAATACATACCAAAGAGTATTTCTCAGTGAACATCAAACACTTGACATGTCTATTTAAACATATCTAGATAGACAATACAAGTGCACTTAAATGTATTTTCAAATATAGTTAACAAGCAGAAGTATGAAGCACCTTGATGAAATCATATCTCTTGTGTTTTACATAAGAAGCAAAAATATATTGACATTCAAATTTCTCCATCCCTGATTGTCTTAGCCAAAGCCTTTCTCCTTTAATTTATGTCCTCTAGTCACAATACTACAGTATCAAAGATATCATTTATTTCAGGTTTAAGAATGCCAAGTGACCTAGATACTAATTTTTCTAAGGGAACTGTATCAGAACTCTTTGGCACAAAAGAACTTCCATTCTCCATTGCATATGAAAGGCAAATTACCTTAGCAGTTCACCTCCAAGAGTGGATAATGAATACAATGGTCAGACTCCAGCATAAGTAACACATGACCCCTCCCCCTTTCCTTTTGGCTTCTACAGTGTTACTTTTGAATCCGGCCTTTATTGAAAATGGTTATTTGAAAAGACCCAATGTAGACAATAAAACTGTGTTGCACACAGAATATTGCGATTCAGGTCTTGGAGCCTACCAGTGGGACTTGCGGAGCACAGTCTATGCTCATGGTCACATGGAAAATTATCTGAACTAACGAAGGGGAATAGAAACAGTGCACTTCAAATAGCAAACCTCAATCTCTGTCTTCAGTGTATTTCTGCTTAACAGACATGCTTATACTACAGGTGTGGAAAGCTGTTTCTGTCAGTCAAAAGCCTGTGGTGTAAACTCTCGTGAAGGACTTTTAATTAAGCAGGGTATGCGGTTATGTCAACAGGACATGAAAGGCAAGACTTGCCAGGACTTCCACATTGCAGACTTCAAGTTCTAGCCCAGATCAGCAGGATATGTGCACAGTCTGGAAAAGGATTAAGACACCATAACCTATAAGTACATGTCCCCCAAGGAAAAACAATTGAGTTCTTTTTTTTTTTTTCAGCACTGACAGTGCTTTAGAGACCAAGTCAAAGGAAATTAACCCCAATTCAGAATTTCCCTCCCTCCTCTGTAGACCTCAGAGTTATGAAGGAAGGATTATTTTAATTTAATGCTCTTCCTGACCCTCTCTTATTGTTGCGCCACATTTTAATCTCAGACCCTGGCAGCCACATGCTCCCGTCCTCCCACCGAACATCACGGACAACAAGGGAAAGCAGAAGTCTTTGTTGAGTTTTCCCGTGGCCTACTTCTGCAGCTGGCACCTCATCTCCTGCTGCACTAAATCGACACTTCTGGAAGCAGCAGCTTCGGAGTGAGTGACGAGAGCCATTGCTTGCACAAGTGTCAATTTAGTGCAGCAGGGGACAGAGTCGCAGCTGTAGCAGGAGAGAGGCCTGTTCCAACTTAGAAAACAATTGCAAAAATATACCAGAGGGAGGGGAGCCTGGCTGGGGAAGAGAGAGGATCAGAAAAGCAAGAGAGGGAGGAGCAGAAAGCAGAAAAGATAGGAGTGGGGATGATAAATCAGTAAATAAAAGCCTAAAAAAGATTGAATTAAATAGTTTTGTCCTCGTCTAGAAATATCTTGTTTCTCTAAACTTAGATATATACCTTTTACATAGCTATATTTTATATGCAATATGAAGCTGCCAACGACCAGGACCTCTCAAAAAGCAAAACAAATCACCAAAAGGTTGGGCCAATAAATTCTAACCTGATGCTAAGCGTCAGATTGGTTGAGTGCAACTAAGACCTGATTCTGAACTGTCTCAGTAAAAAGAGGAGAAAGAGGCAAAGAAAAATGAGGAGATTTGTTACTTACACACAATGGTGTGCCATCAACACAGAAAGAACAAGGTCATTATAAAGATGGAAACAAAAGAATTAACTACCAATAAGCTTTATTAAGATAGCACCAATTCTACTTTTTTTTCCCTGCTCTTCTTTAATATTTTCTGAACAATTCTGGCATAGTCACACGCAGGGAACTGACTGCAACAACTCGTTCACACAGACAGTAGGGTCTTAGTGAATGCTAGTGCTTCTAGACATGAGAGCAGATACTTCCGACATCTCCTTCTAAAACGGTGATAATTTGCTGTTCACGTACACACATGCACAGAGGTAAAGGATAGAAGAATGTATGTGCATGTGTGTACACATATATATCCTACACATATAAATATGTGGTGATATGTACATATATTAATTGTTTATACAAATGCACAGAGGAATGGGTATATACATATGTATCTGTATGTATATATATATATACATACAGACACACAGATACATATGCATACACACATATATATATATAAAATATTAGATGTGCCTCAGAATTCACTTTGTGAGTCTTCCCCTCACAAAAGGGGAAATGTGCTCTCTGACAGACTCATGAAGTGACATTTTCCTCCATTGCAGAGATTCACAGCAAATTGTCGTCACATCTACCACTCTGTCCATCTGCTCAGCTTTGTTTTTGAGGAAGATAAGAGCAAATAAGCATGTATTAAATGTTAACTTGGTTTGGGCACTTGTGTGCATGAAATCATTAAATTCTCATGAATTCGAAGCATTCATTTTGCCTTGTGCTGACTATGACAATAATGGAGGGACACCGTCACACTGTCAAAGATCACAGAGCTCTTCCACAGCGGTGCAGTACTTGGATGGCGATGGCGACCAATCTGCTGTCTTATAATTGAGTTGTGTCTTCTAGCGCAGACTTCTGTAAGAAGGCAGATAGTCAACAAAAGAACTCTCCACACTAATTAGTAGACGACAGAACACCTACAGAACTGTGGAACAAGTCAGTTCTTTCCTTTGAACACAGGGGCCAGATGCTTGTCACAGTTATTCTGGGTTCCAACTGTAGTGGCTCTTACGTTTTGATGCTATTGTTTTTCTCTTCAATACGTCTAACTCGGCGTGTACCTCACAATGGCAGATGAAGAAGTCCTTCTCTCCGTACTCCCAAAGGAACAGCGTTCATTAATTTCCACTATAATATATTGGCTGAATCCAACACTTGCTAGTTAACAAATTACAGGCTAAGGGGAAGTCTTTCACATAACTAGTTTTGTATAAGTCCAAGTGGCCCTCCTTGTATAAAATCAACTTTTGGATGGTGTACTAGAAAAAAACATTCACAGCAAAGGAAGGGTTAAATTAATATAGAAATGAATTTATTTGACAATACATGAAGCTGAAGTGTGAAGTTGCAGGATGAAAGGGTGTGGATACATGCACTTTAAACTTTGATAAGTATTCCCAGTGTGTCCTTCAACCATCTTGAGGAAGTTTTCACTCCCTCCTATATTTAGATTTGCCTGTTTTCCCACTTTATGGCTAACATAAACTCTGGCTCTTTGCCAAAGTGACAAGACTTATGTTCTAACTTTAGTTTTCATTTCCCTCATGTGAGCAAGCTTGAATATCTCAGAATATTAGGAACCTGCTTTCCTGGTCTTTGGAGGACATGTTTATATTTTTGGTCCAAATTTGGTTTCGTACTTCATCTTATTCCTACTAATTTGCAGGTACTTATTTGGGATCAAGAAACCTGTAAATTGTTTTAAATAGAATTAATATCAGCATGGTTTTGAATTTGCATATCTGAAAAAGATAATATTTTCTCTCTTGTACCACTTACTGTGATTTTAGACTTTATTGATCAAATATAATTCTATGGCTAAATATATGTATGGATTTTATAATTAATTTATATTTTCCCATTGCTGTTATAAATAACATATTTTCCCACCTTATCTTTTATCTGGCTCTCATTTATATATATTAGGGCTATTAATTCCTGTTTATTTATTTTCTATGCAGACAATTATTCCTGAGTGTATTTGAGATTTCCAAGTAAGTATAAATAATTGGTATTGTGATTTTGTCTACCATATATATTATGTGTATATTATATATCTATATAATAGCTAGAATATTATATATAAAACTTATAGGTGGTATGCACAATATCTAGAATTTTATTTATCTATACAATATTTAGGATATATACCTAAATCTATATAATTTTTAGAATACTGTAATTTTTTCTTTCACTTGACAATTACAAAAGGTGATTTGGGCTCAGCAGCAAAGCACCTGCCTGGACTCTCCAAAGTCATTAAAAGTGGATAATATAATTGAAAAGCATTTTCTCCACCTCAATTTAATCCTTTTGTCATTTAAGGAACCGAAGCTCACACTTGGTATCTTTTGGGATAGCTGACATTACAAAAACAAGTAAAGGGAAATGTTGATGGGGAGGCAGAGAAACTAGGTTCTGCCGATGTTGCTGGTGTGAAATGATTGCAGCTGTTTCAGAAACCATTTTTAACAGCACCTCAAATATTGAAATATGGAGGGCTCATATAACCTAGCATTTCCAAGCCTAGGAGAAATGAATACTTACCCATGGTTTGTTATTAATAACTCACACATTGGACACAACACAAAGTTTATCTTCTGATAGATTAATAAATAACTGTGGATGAAAATGAATAGAATCCTAATACGTGAATGAATCCAGAAAAATGTCATACTAAGAAAAAGGTGCTCACTTGAAAATGACAGTATGCTTATATTATTTTGTTTATATGAAAATGTCTCAAGGAGGCAAAATGACACATATAGAAAGTGGATTTTTGGTTGATTGGGGTAAAGAAAACGGAGGAAGAAATCGCTTCAGGAAGGGAAAGTATTGGTTTTCTTTATAGGGTTATGAAAATATTATAAACTTCAAAGGTGGTAAAGGTTTCACGAGTCTACAAATATGCTAAAAGTACTAAATTGTACATATTTGGCAGGTAAATGCTCCTAAGTAGATGCTCAGATAACCCCATATGTAAATGTCTATTTTTGTTCTCTATACAGAAATCAATAAATAGAAAATATATGTCAATTAAACACTAACTTATTTATTCAACAACCATTCAACAAATACTCTCATTATTTCTCAAATATCGCATTTGGAACAACAGGCAAATTTACAAAGACAAAATATTCTGAAAGAATTGTCAGAGTGACTGACATCAGTGTAATTGAAACCAGAAGATGATACATATCAGTTCATGGTGGTGAAAGATCAAAATGCTCAAAGGGGAACTTTGGTACTCAACAGCATTGTGTGCGGTTCACAGGCTTCAAATGTATAGAGATAATGGGAGATGATTGCTTAAGGGGAAGCAATTTCCAATGCTTTCCTTATTCTTTCGTCATTGTAACTAGGTCAGTTAGGTTACCAAGACTTGATATATAAACTTTCTCATTACATGAGGAAACTGAGTTTTTTAACTTAATCTCATAACTTTTGACCTCTTATTCTAATTCTGGTGGATGTATGCAACATTCTTTCTGTAGGTTGTAACTTAGACAAGACACAGTACAGACACTAGATGGAAGGAAAGTGTTGAGCAGACGAAGTGGAGAGGCACCTAAGATCCAAATAATCGGAAAATTGAATTTTTGAGAAGACGGTATTACTACTAGAGCCTGTCTTATTTGAATGGCCTTATCCTATATTCAAATTTTCTAGTCTCATAAAAGGCCATACTTGCTACTAAAGTTTTCCTAATAATTTAGTATCATGAATTGCTTCCTGCCTATTGCTTGACATGCATTGCTTCTCCCATACAGTACCTCAAGCTTGAAGAATAGTCACATTACACATGGAGGAGACTTCTAAGGGGGGTTGTCATAGTTCAAACGATCATTATGTTGAAAACTTCTGAACTTAAAAATGAACATGTTTCCCCCAAGGATTTCACACCATCCTCTCTCATCTGTGTAATAGAATAGGAATGGGAAAATAGTACCTTTAGTATAAAGGTGAATTTTCTTCCTATTATGCAGTTTTCAAAGAACTACTCTTACAGTAGTTTTTGCTGAGTTTCGTGCCAGATACCTCTCACAGTATTGACTCATGCGTGCATGTGCTGGTGCATACTAAGAACGTAGCCCCCATTTGCCTCCCCTCCTGTCTTTCCTCTTCTTCTCTGGGCTTAACCCACTCCTTGACAACTGCACCCACTCACTATACTCCACACCAGGTTCTTCATGTTCTCATTCTTTATGTAACAAGGAAACTAGGCCTTTCTTAAAGAGCAATTCATCAAAGACAAGACAGGCCACTTTATTTGATGGTGGACTTCACCATCAAAACGTTTTCAGTTTCTGATAGAAAAAACAGAAAGATGCTAACGGGCTGTTTAAAAAAAATCTTTTTGTTTTTGTCTGCTTTTACATACTGACTAAAGTTTCCCCTTTCTCCTCTCTTCCCTGTTCCTCTCCCTCAACCCTCCCCCAAATCTACTCCTCTTCTGTTTCTCTTCAGACACCAACCCAGCGATGAAACCTACAATTTGTCCTGCCTATAAGAAAAATGACAGTGTAGAAATTGTGATAAACCAATGACGGGGCCAGCTGAAGACACAGACCCTGAGAAGGAGCTCACCCCTGAGGGTCAGAACACAGAGGTAGGATACCAGAAGACCTAGAATGGAAGCAAACACAACTAAAGATAAGAAAATAAATTGAAACAAAGTACCATAGTCTATTGCCTAACAAAAAGAGAGAGCTTTGACTTACTGAATGCTAACCTAGAATTTCAGTCTTAATGCGCCCTACATTTGTTGACTTCAGAAGAAGAGGTCGTCTTGGTCCTGTCTAAGGAATATAAGTTTGAAAAGCTATACGCTCTTAGTAAATCATGATTCCAAAGTAAATATCTAGGACAGTCTGTGACTGTTTTATCTATACATGTATGTGGATACAATTTTCCAACTTATTTCTTTTGACAGTATGGCTGCTATTCAATTCTAAATATTTTACTTGTTACTCTGTGTATATGGTGGATATAGGTGAGTGGGTGGTAAGTGCAGTGTCTGTGGAGATCAGAGGAGGGCATACAATCCAGTGGAACTCGAGTTATAAGGAGTAAGGGGCTGCCCATGAATAGTGCCAGGAACTAAATCAGGTCCACTGAGCCATCAATTCAATTTTAATAGGTGTTCTTGAGACATTTTATCCTCTGGTATCTCATGTTCTCTTTTGTCATTACTTGGTTTGATTTTTTTAAAGCTTGTTTGCTCTTCTATTTGCTCTTGATTATTGAGATCAAATATCTTATTTGCGAAATAAGCCAGGATTGTTAATATATCTTGAATTTGAGTGATATTGTTAATTTTTACCCTTTAAAGATTGTATTTAATCTGTGTTTGTAGATTATTGATGAATTTCTCAGGGCAGTGAAGGAATCCTGTAAAAACACTAAACTGGACACAATAATCTACATGCAAAGAACCTGGTGCAGACCTATGTAGACCTAGGCACACTGTCTGTGTGAATTCATATGAGTTTTGCTCATGTTGATTTAGAGGATCTTGTTTTCTTGGTGTCCTCCATCCCCTCTTGGGCTCTTGCCCTATTTCTGCCTCCTCTTTCACAGGTTCTCTGAACCTGAAGACTCCCATTTAGGACACAGGCAGGGGAATCTCTGTGAGTTTATGGCCAGCCTGGTCTACAAAGTAAGATTCAGGACAGTCGTGGCTCCACAACACAGTAATAAATGTTTCCTAAAATACATACATATATGAAGGTTGATCTTAATGAAATCACCAAATACTGGGGAGTGGCACAGAGTTATGACTTATCTGTCACAAAATTAAGCTTCCAGTCCCGGGACCAGGTTACTTCTGAGTTGACCAACAGGTGGAATTCCTAAACAACCCAGCTGGTTGCCAAGACTACCAGTTGCTTTAAAAAGAAGAAAGAAAAACAAACTGACAAGGCCCCATTGCTGAAGACAACACCTACACAACTCATTGAACATGGAGAAATTGACCTAGTTCCTACATAGAGCCTTCACTCCTATATCCTAGCATTTTTTGCTCTTTTGACTCTCGTGGAGAGGGTTACATGGAGGCTTATTCTTACTTATGAATGCCCGGTCTTAGATTGGCTTGTTTCTTGCTAGTTTTTCTTAAATTATTCTGTCTATATTTTTCCTCTGGGATTTTATCTTTCTCTATTTCTGTATACCTTTCTTTACTTCTCTCTTCATGGCTGCCCCGAGTCCTCCTCCTGCTCTTCTCCTCAATCTCTCTTGCTTCCCCATCCCTCTTTTTCTCCTTCTATTTATTCTCTCTGCCTGCCAATCCTACCTGTCCTTTCTACTGCCTTGCTACTGGCCGTTCAACTCCTTATTAGACCAATCAAGTGATTTAAACAGGCAAAATAACACAGCTTCACAGAGTTAAACAAATATAACATAAAAGAATGGAACACATCTTTGCATCATTAAAACAAATGTTCCACAGCATAAAAAAATGTAACACAGCTTAAAATAATATTCCACAACAGGAATGCTTCTTTGCATGGTACCAAAAGAGAAACATAAGCACCAACCAAGCTACAACCCTTTTGATTGACAATGATGTCCTGCTTGTGAGATACGCTAGTGCACTAAGTCTGTGGGAAGTAACAAAACAATATTTGATGTTGACTTAAGGCCCACTCCACAAGTTACAACCCATACTTGACTCTGCTTGGGTGACCAAGATCCTGAAACTAGATAGCCTGTGGACCTAGGGAAAACAAATACTATTGTTGTAAAAAGAAGGAAAATGTAACAATAAAATGACCCCCTTAATGACATTCCTCTGTGCACATGAATACGTTTCTTGCTTAGCAATCACCAAATGGGCTTCTTCCTGCAACAGATGGGAACGAATGCAGAGATCCACAGCCATTTCTCGAACCAGTAATTAGGGTTCTACAGGTGAGTTTTGGACTTGCAAGTTGCTGGTTGTGTATGAGGCAGAGTACAGCACAAATGTCCTCTAATCCTGGCAGCATCTAACTATCTGTAAGACAACGTGCCTAGATATTTACTTCCTAACAGGGAAACAGCTATTGGTTGTCTCTAAATAAATGTGAAGAGATAATAATTCATATTATCACCTTTTTGCTTCCTCTTTGACATCTCTTTCTAGACCATCATAACTTGTGTCAATCTTTGCTTTTAATGCAATTTTGAGCCAAAAGATTCCCCAGTCCTTTCATTCTACACATATCTGTTTTTATTTTTTAAATATTAACTTTATGTTGAGTTATTTTGAAAGAGTTGGGTGGTTTTAAGACAATTTTTAGTTCTATAGCTGAGACTGACTTCAGTCTCAAGGTCTTCCTGGAGCAGCCTCCCAAGTACATTAAAGAACCACATCTGGCTTTAGAATTACATTTTTAAAACAATATTTTCAGTGCATTATTTGAAACTTTCATACTTTTATTTATGAAGCAGCCATATCATGTGCAGAAGTTAGCTCTCCTTCCTTCCCATCTGCCAGTTCTTATATTCATTTTAAAGACTTTCAGACCAATATAGGAGCAACATCGTTTTGACACTTTGTATCTTCAGTATGTCCCTAGTCTCCTTCTAAGTACACTACATAGGTTTCTGGAAGAGAAGAGTCTTTAATTCATTTCCTCTCAAATCTCTGTAGAGAGTGGCACAGTCCTCTGAATCTATGGAAGAAAACCACGATTGACTGACTCTACCCATGTCTTCATCATTCTACATCCTTTTTTTTTAAACAAGTGTCATTAAAAAAAAAGACTTCTCAAGTTTCTGCTTAGTACACTAAACAAAGCCCTTAAGATCTGATATCCCTTTATAGACATCAGTTTTCTTCAATAATTCACTCGTTCTGTTAGAAGTTTACCACAAAAAGAACTTGTCTGTACTTTAGATCTCTCTTCTACAATAAATGAATGTTGTTATCAATACTGTATCTCACATTCTTTTATTCATTATTTTATGTGTACTTGAGTCTGTGTTCCCTGCCATGTTCTTCATGTCCTCAGAAGCCACGAAGAGGTAGGCTGGTAGACACATTCCAGCAGAACAGTGCTGTTAGCTTTGTGTACAAGTGGATTACTTGGGTTTCCCAACCTCTTCTATGCATAGGGTGAGATTGCATTTCTCCAATTTCATTCCCCAAAGCTACAGTTTGCATTAACTAAAAGAAAAAAATTGAAAATTTAAGTGACATGTCATTTGCGGACAGAATCATTTTACTCGTCGTGAAGAATATTGAATATATTCTAACTTGGATGTTGACCATGAAAGCGTGAATCAAAATGAAATTCCCTTCATTCTAAATCTATAACTTACTTTAATAACCAGGATCTCTCTCCTCCATGAGAGGGAGGATAATTTGAAACCTCTGATATTTGGGGAACTGTTTGTTAGCATAGCTTAACAGTGGATTTAATACATCACTCATGTTTGTGGATTCTGAAACTATCTGTGTTTAAGGCCATGCTTTAAGATGTTTTTGTTATGGAAACTACAGTAACATAGGAAGTTATTCAGCTAGGTTTTCCATGACTATATTAGTAGATTAATGTTATGAGAATTAAGTCAATCAGTACATACAAATATTAAGCATTGCCCATTACATAATAAGCATTATGACTTCTCTGATGTCATTCTTCCTCTTGGCATGTACTTACTTGTGTTGCATATTTTTTTAATAGCTACTAATACCTTTTCAGTATCTTCTACTCCCATATTGTTTTAGCAGAGTGAATGGTAAAAGCAGAAAAGAGTTGCACAAAATTGTCTTCTATTTCCTGTCTTCTATTTTCTATTGCTCCCTAATGTGTACTTTTGTTCTAAATTTTTTGTGCCATGTTCATTCCTTTCATCAGTTATTTTCAGAGTTTCATATGAATTTCTTTTCTTTTCTTTTTTTNTTGATTTTCGAGACAGGGTTTCTCTGTAATTTTTGGTGCCTGTCCTGAAACTAGATCTTGTAGACCAGGCTGGCCTCAAACTCACAAAGGTCCTCCTGCCTCTGCCTCCCATGCCTCCCGAGTGCTGGGATTAAAGGCGTGTACCACCACCGCCTGGCCTTCATATGAATTTCTTTCCCTTTTTTTAATTGTTGTTACTGTTTCTCGATTCTTTCTGAATATGCCCTTTGCCCTGACTTTATTCTTTGGTTGTCTTCATCAGTGAAATGAGACTTGAGTTACATCCACATATCTTTTACAGCTCTATGTACTAGAAGTCTAGGTGACCAACTGTTAGCTTGAGCTTTGGAGGGTTATATTATTGGATTACTGAGTGGAAGGACTCAACTGTGTAGCATCTTGATCACCAGTCTTTCCCTTCCAAAGTTGTTGCTAGCTTTCCCTAGAGCATTGTTGCCGCTGGAGAGTGAACGCTGGGACTCTTAAGGCCAAGCCACTTGATCTGATGAGAGATATTGGTCTGGAAGGTTTGTATATTTTATCTTATTTCTTCAGCTCCAGATAAAAATCTCTCAGTGTTTACTTTGTTTCTCCATTAACACAGCACAGCATTTTATCAGTGGGATAACTAAAGCTACAGACAGCACTGTTAAGGGCAAGTGACTAGCAGAAAGGTGGCATACACAGCATGATTGATATCAAAGTTAAATAAATGTAAATAAACTATATGAACCAATGAAAGGTAATTAAACAAGATGAAATTCTCAAAGTCCATTGGGTGCAATTTAAGAGTCATCCGCAGGAATAAATGATTCAGAAAAGCTAGGGTAGAAATAAGAATTAATTGGAGTTTAATCAACATTTATAAAATAAAGCAATTTTAATTATTCAAAATAAATTATGAATAATGATATAGATATGAACTTAGATGAATATGATTGATTAAGTAAAATAAAGACACAAAACATATATTAGTCAAGGGCCCAGCAAGAAAAAAGACACTGCCAATTAACCAATGAGCATGTGAGGAGAGACTGTTGACCTAAAGTGGAAAAACACCAATGTGGGAGATAAGGCCAAGGAAGGCAGCAGGGAACCGAGCCCATACCAAAGTGGAAAGGGTAATTAATCAGTGAGGGACAAACCCCAGTCAGAGGGTAGTAGAGGGCCTGTCTGAAAAGGGGAGATAGAAATCTCTCCCCGCTTTGGTATCTTCTCCCAACATCTAGCAGGATCCAAACCCTAGAAAGTCAAGGGCAATGAGGAGTCACTCCCCAAGGCCACTGAACAGAGAAGAGTTTGCTTGTGAAGGAACACACATAGAGTGACCAGCCTACACACCACTCTCAAAAGCACAAACACAAAAATAACAGAAGAGCAGAACAAAATCCCTGCCATGCATGCATTCATTCCTCCTCCCACACTCTTTCTTCTTTTTCTTCTTCTTCTCCTTCTCCTCTCTCTCTCTCTCCCCCGTTCATGCTAATGTCTTCTTCTTCTTCTTCTTCTTCTTCTTCTTCTTCTTCTTCTTCTTCTT
>LOEQ01003488.1:98832-108964 GCA_001685075.1 Bramus lutescens
TCTCTCTCTCTCTCTCTCTCTCTCTCTCTCTCCCCATTCATGCTAATGTGTTCCTATGACTGAAAATAAATAAGTAGAGGAAAAAGAATGATTGATATTTCAAATAAGGAGTAGAATTTACAAGAGTCCTGAAAGTACCATGACTTCTTATTTATTTGCATCATTTGTTTCTTGTGCTTATTTCAGTTTTATGTCTTAGAAATATGTGAAATGCAACCACAGTATGTCAATTACTGTGTGCGCTAAGTTCAGTTTCATGGTACACTGTAAATGCTACCAGAAATGGTTCAGCCCCACACTCTTCTGGTGGATTTAGGCTTACACATCATACGCCTCACTTTCTTACCTATTAGATTCCAGAGGACTTTAGGTTTCCTATGAGCTGAAAATAAAGTTAGACCAACATCATCTTCTCAGTTTGGTAGTTGAGCTACATGATTGGGACCTTGGGGGATACGCTCATCATCCCTAAGTCCTTCAAACTTCTATGATGTCTGCTCCAGCATTGTAACTGACTTAACCACCACCTCCCAGGACCAGCTCAATGCCAAAGAAAAGATAATACATCCCCCTTTCCTACTGCCTCCCATTCCGTTAGTGCGGGAATGTTAGGTTAATCCCTCACCTTTTGAAGGGATACACAGAGCCACCGATCACCAAAGGCCTCGCTTGCATTTCACACATCTTGAATAGCCAGTTTGGATCCAGTATCAACTATCACATGGTATTGGCATGACTGTACCTAGAGTGCCCACTCATGACTTCTAAAACCCTAGCAGGGCTAGGCAGCCTTGCCATGTTAGCAGTCTTTGAATTTATGGTGATTTTCTTTGTGAGTTTTTAAATTGAAAATGTGTTAGTAGAGAGGCTGGGGAGAGAGATAAGCTTATAAAGAGATAGAAACCATTGCCAGCACTCACACTAAAAATATGGAAATGAAGACTTGTAACTCTAGCAATAAGAAACCAGACAGAAACCTGGGACTTCAAGGACCAACAGCCTAGTCTAGTCAGTGAGTACAGAGGCAGTGACAGACTGTCTCAAAAACAACATATCAGCACAAGGTAGACTCCCCTGAGGAACGCCGCCTGAGCCTGACCTCTCTTCCTTACACACGCACACACATGAGCACCTGCACACATCAGTTCACACACATATGTGTGCACACATATGCACAACAAGTAAAGTGACTTGGTAGAGGGAGAACCACTTGTGAGACTGTACATCTGGACATGCACACATGTGTATAGTTTGCATATAGTTTTGCGTTAAATGAAATGTTGGTATTGAGATTAACAAAGAATTCTCTATAGATTTGTTCCTGATTCTTCTCTGGACATTCTTGGCCATTGTTTTCTCTCATTTCTCCCTCTGCAATTTCTCCTGTCCTTCATTCTCCTAGCCTACATCCAAAGCAAATGTCAAAGTGCACGCCTTCTTTGGGGACAAAAAGTGCTGGTCTGACCTGGTTTCTGCTTGGGCAGGTGTAGGAGTCAGGAATTTATTTACTGTAAACGCTTCATTATTTTGACAATGTCATTCAATTAAAAAAAATAGCTTCAATTTTCTGATCTATTTTCTTTTCTTCTATTTCTTATGCTGATAAGCATCCCCAAAGTTTATTCTTAGTCATAGTTCTCAAGCCAATTTGATTTATTTTCCTTTGGCTTTGCTGCCCTTCTCCTTTAGTGTAATGATGAATACCTTTAGGCCATCTGAAATAAGAGGTGGAAAGATCACATTCTTTATCTGATCTCTTTTGTAGGGATAAATCTCTTTGTTCTCTGAGCAGTTTTTCTGAGCCTTTGATGCTCAAAGTATTTTTCAAACTTATCTCTTACTCTCTAAGGCCTAAGGATAATTCACCTTTAGAAGCTGTAGAATCTCCAGCTGTATAACCACTCTCTTGCCTCTCATTTCTGCTTATAAACTGGGCTAATTTTTCTTGAGTTTGTCTCTTTATTTTAATACTAAACTAAAGGCAATCAAGAGTGGCCAATATATTATTATTATTTCCAATTATTTCATCCAGAACAATAGTTCCCAACTGGAAGTGATTATGACTCTTAGGGAATATTGGGCAATTTCTGAAAATACTTTTGATTGTCATAACTTGGAAGACAGACACAATATCTAGTGCGTAAAGACCAACGATACTGTTAAAAACTATTTTCTAAGACACATAACTGCTCCCATGATAAAATATTATTTCCTCCCAAATACCAAGGTTTTTTAAGAAAAGAAATATTTATACTATTATAGAGACACATAATAATCAGGAAATACATTTTCTGTGTTCTGACTTATTACAATTTACATATGGTAATCATGAATATAGTAGTCACACAATCTGCTTCCTGAGTCACTATCAGTAAAGGTATTAAATGTCGCATAATGTTTTGTTACAATAATCCACGAATTTAAGATCATAATTTCTGTCTCAAGGATATCACATGGAATGTGCAATAATAGTCCCTAGATGCAGTAACTCACTGTACTGGCTAGTGTTGTGTCAGCTTGTCACAAGCTAGAGTTATCTGAAAGGAGGAAACCTCAATTGAGAAAATGCCTCCATAAGATCTGGCTGTAAGGCCTTTTCTTAATTAGTGATTGATGGGGGAGGGCCCAGTCCGTTGTAGCTGATGCCATTCCTGGGTTAGTAATCCTGAGTTCTACAAGAAAGCAGGTTGAGCAAGCCAACTAGAGCAAGCCCATAAGCCGCACTCTTCCATGGCATCTGCATCAGCTCCTGCCTCCAGGTTCCTGTCTTGTTTGAGTTCCTGTCTTGACTTCCCTAAGTTATGAACAGTGATATGAAAGTATAAGCCTAATAAACCCTTTCCTCCACAACTTTGTTTTTGGTCACAGTGTCTCATCACAGCAGTGGAAACACTAAGACACTCAATAAAACAACTCATGAATGTCATGTGATAGTTTCTGAATGTATTTCTTTCCAGGCATGCCTCAAAGACAGTCTTAATATCTTCCTGGTATTTCAGAATCTCTCCTGGGAAGACAGAAGACAGGCAAGGAGAATCTCTCTAAGAACTTGAGAGGAGCATTAGTCCCGAAACAGCACTGCTGACTTTCATAGACTTCCTTGGCTCTGCTGAGTCTTCTGTCCTCATTTTGTTTAGATGTTAATGGTAATACTTTATTAAGCTCTTTCACATCAAAAAGGAAGTTAAATGTCCCTAATTTTGAGAATTTAAAAGAATGTACATTAGTTTCAAAAGAAAGTAACTGTTTAGCAAAGGGTGGTTATTGCCAAATCTACTGCAATGACGTTCTATAATTTCTTGTTTCCTATTGTCATATTATGGTCAGTTTTACTAACAACTTGGATCACTCTCTTGCAAATTGTTTCTCTTTAGTTGGCTCTGAGCATGTCCACTCTGATTTACTTGTGGTTTTTAAAGGTGAATATTTAGAAAGTAAGCAGTCTATTGACTTCTGAATTCTTGCTGCCCAGCAGTTGGCCCCCCATGTAATCTTTATATTGGCAAATTTATTGTTTCCTTTTGAATACAATAAGAAATAGAAGTCATACAACAGGTTCGTGAGAGAACTTTGCCCAGTTTATCAGTCAAAGCTTTATTCACAACTGTAGATGGTAGGAAAATACCGAGCTCTCTTGTGGTAGGGCCTAGTAACAACCTCCTAAACCAACCCATGAAAGAACAAGCCAGCAGTTGGATATTTGTCACTGTGTAGTCAGAAAAGGCAGACTACAGCAAACATTAGCAATTTAGTGCACATTCCTCACTTCCTTATCCACCAATCTACTCCACTGGGTCTCAACTCTGTCTTAAGCACCAGCCAAAAATCTTACACTATGTCAGTGAGTAAAACAAATAGAATCTTCACTATTTCCCTGGAACTTGCTTCCTAACAGGAGAAATGGCATAGTAAAGCTGTAAATGACATGTCATGTTAAAAGACGCATATAATCATCAATAAACCCATAATGATATTGACTGGAACATAATGATAATTTTTGGTAGATGAGCACACAAAAGTAGAGTATACTCTCTCTAGAAAGTCCTTCTGAAAGCTAGGGACATAAGGTTTATGAAATAAATTTCAGCCTTCAATCTTATTTGTGTTCATTTGTGTAAGGCTGTAGGCGAAGACATGCATGTGGGTATTCATGGAGGCCTGCTCAGTGTGGGCACATCTTCCCAATTCAAACAAGCCTAAGTAAGGTCATTCTTTAACAAGAGATATGCCTTCAGGGCAACCTGATCTACACAAGTCTTCAATGAGACTCTCTTTCGAGTCAGTTCTAGATTGGGTCAAGCTGACAATTGAAATCAACACCGTGTATATATCTATTCAATCTGCAAACATACAAGTATGGCCTATAGAATAACATCACAGGGAAAGTATTATCTGAATTAAATGTAAAAATTTTAATGTGTTTCAATATTCAATTCACTTTATCCAGATTTGGAAGTATACTTTCTCCTGGCATTTTTATATCATAATATGAATAACTTTAGAAGGGCATGGAGTGACTATAAGAATTTTACCAAGTTATTCAGTTTATCTTTTTGAATCTTGAACATAGGGTTTATCCATCCTGCTTTTGAAGACCTGGCCCTCTGTTAAGCCTTTGTATAAGCTTGCACTGTCTCATTTTCTCTTCTTTGCAAATGGCACTGATCACACGACAGGGGAATAGCAAAGGTTATCCCACTCTTCAAATAAAGTAACTCATCTAAGTCTAATAACTGTAGTCTAATCTTGGCTCTTCCAATAATACTAAAATAATTGAAAACCACACCATGAACAGGTCTAAAAGCATCAGAGTGACATAAAACTAATTAATCACTATCAATTTAATATGTATTCTATTCGTTGAACCAGCTCAGCTCCTCTTGACTTTCTGGGTGATATTCATTCAATTCAGTGCATGTATCAGTTCTCCAGGAAACAGTGACTGCCTCTTCTCCACTTACAAAAGTACTTTATTACAGTGACACTCTTTCTATCATTATTCAGTAGGTCAATCCCATCTTCGTTCAGCAATGATCTCCTCCTCAAAGGGGTTCAGGAACCTGAGGTGCAAATTTGCATCACAGAGTTTAGAAAGTATTTCTGGGCTATATTTCCTTTCTAAAACTGTTCTTCATCTCTGAAGTTCACAGTGAGAACTCCTTGGTGTCATTTCAATTTCTTATAACTCTCCACAAATTCAGTGATAGTTTTCCCTTTATTTATGTGGTATAAATAACATTAGACACAAAAATATAAAACATCTTTGCAAAAATAGGCATAAAGTTATTTTAATAAAACATGCTGACAAGTCTATTAGTCTTTTTTTCCTACCTTGAACTTAGAATCCAGAGGACCTTTTTCAGTTTTAGACTAAATAAATCCACACTGTGATCTTAGAGAAATTTCTTAAGTGTTCAAAACATCTTTTCTTTAGTATATGATGAGAGACAAACAATAGCATTTACTTCATACAGAGAAGTGTGCAAAGTATTAGAGGAAACACTCTTATCAATACTATTAATACTCAGTTATTGTAAAGCCTGTACGAAGTATACCTGACCTAGGATTGAGGCCATGTATTCCAGTGTAATTCTATCCCCAGTAATGAAGCAGGGCTAACACGAGAGGCTGGCATTCATAGGAAAGCAAGTTTGTTCTAAACTCTAGAGACTATAACACTTTGTGAAGCCAGCTGTAGGAAGTGAAAGAAAAAAGCAAGCCTGTGCTTTAGAATGTCTTTCTCCTTTGATATGTGTTCAACCGCTGAAAAATAAAGGACCCTTCGTGACATTTACACAACTATTTAATAGTGACCTTATTTTCTTGGCCACATCTCCATGACTAAAATGTATGTCTGCCTTAAAAGCGGCAGACTTCTTACTTAAGAGGCTCCTCTGCCAGCTTCCATTGTTATACTTACAGAGCACAGAGGAAAGTTTCCATGGAAAAACCTTCTTTTCAATTGGAGGATTATTTTTCTCTTTCAGCAATTAAAAGTATGTATTCATTGAAAACATGTTTAAACTCTGAAAAAGTATCCTCACACTGGAGCATTTTCAAACACATTGTGCAAACTGTGCTGTTAATTTCAATATTGCAGAGCAATCGCTATTTTTCAGTTATTATGCCTAAAGATGGTGAGGTGACTGGCAGAAATGGCCTTGTCTTCATAGTGTTCATACTCTGTGAGCTTATTTTTGCTCAATCCTTTTGATTCCGCTCTTGGTTGTAAGGTAGGTTAGGTTAGTAAGGTATTAGCAGACAAGACCCCAGCCCAGGCATGGAAAATGTGGATCTCTTGCAGAATGCTTTCTTCCTAGAAGAATATGCCAGGGAGCTAGGTGACCTCAGTAAAACATGAGCAATAGGCAGAGAACTGCAGAGCTCCTGTGATAACCCAGACTTATCAGCTGCCCACAGATCTCCCAGAATACGGGATTATTATTTCTATCGACTGAGCTAGTCATTTGAGGTAGCATTTTTGGCATATAGTAGCGGTTGACTTCATAGTCACAACACATCATATCATACCATGTGGTGCAACTTGTGCTCGTTTGCATATTTAATTTACTGAATATTTAGTTGCACTCAGCTTATATACAAAGAATCACTGTAGGACATTCTGACAAATACAATAAATAACATATGACACCGGGGTTTGATAGCTCCCACTTAATCCATCAGATAACTCCTGTTTGACACACTATTCAAAATAGAAACAATAAATCCAGTCTCTCTCATTGCCCTTGATACATTTGCCAGATACTAGCCAGTGCTGCATTTTAGTCCCCTTGTTGATTCAAGCCGTGTTCAAGGAAATGTCCCTAAGATCCTGTTCTTCCTTTGTCCAACAGATGGAAACAGAGGCAGAGACCCACATCGGAGCTCCGGTCTGAGTTCCCAAGGTCCAGTTGAAGAGCAGAAGGAGTGAGAATATGAGCAAGGAGAACAAGAGGGCTTCACCCAATGAGACAGTGTGCCTGAGCTAATGGGAGCTCACTAACTCCACTGGACTGGGAGTAAACGAGCATGGGAACAAACAAGTCCCTTGGAACGTAGTTGGCAGTTGGGGCAGACTGAGGGGCCACTGATAGTGACTCTGGGATTTGTCTCTACTGCATGTACTGTGGTTTCTTGGGATCCTGTTCTCTTTGGATGTATACCTTGCTCAATCTAGATGTAGTAGGGAGGGCCTTGGACTTTCCACAGGTGGGGGTGCATTGCCCTCTCTTAGGATTGGAGGGGGTGGGGTGGGAGGGTCTGTGGAGGGAGTGGGAATTTGAACTGGGATTTTTTTTTAACTTTTCAGTGAAATTTTATTAGGTGTTCATCATGATTCAGGGTTCCAGAGTAGGGACCATCATATACCCAGGTCCCCCTTTACTGTATAGGAAGAGGACAGCGAACAGAGGAGAGGCGGGTAGAGCCAGGTCAGATCTTCCCAGAAAATTTGCCGTCTGCTCTGTGGTCATCCCAGGCTGAGACCCATGATACGGGGCGGAGGGACTTATATACACGCCGGTACAGTGGGAGACATCACCCCCCACCCTTTGCGGACATTGCAGTGGTGGAAGTCCAGATATTTCTGCCAGCAGTTCCTGGTCTGGTTCTGGTTTGAGAAGCGGCTGTCAAAGTGGGCAGTTTTGTAGTTCTTGATTTTGGTCTTGATATCTTCTGCCATGGTGCTGACTCCTAAAGACTGCCCTGGAGCAGCGGTAGTTCAATGTGACCCTTAGCAAAGACGCCGGTGTCAGACGGGAAGCAGAATTCCGAAAGGCCAGAAGCTCTGGTCTTTATTTTTAAGTAATAATAATAATAATAAAGGTCCTGTTCTTAACCAAAATAACCTCCACGGTCCTACTAGTGCATCTATTTTAATTGAGATGACTGAGGGACACCCACATTTTCTATATGGACTTTAAGTGTGGTGCATGACACAGCTACAATAGACACTTCTGTGATCATCAGTGGAGAGATGAAGGAAATATCCAAAGATATACAAAGTTAGTGTCTCGACCATCACTGGGCATATAAACCAGGGCGGCCAATGCCCTGTTTTCCAAACCTCTTGTTATATTTGAACAAGCTCTTCCTTAGAGGCCTCTATCATCCGTGCTATTGTAAGCCTACCCACTTACATTTTGAAGCAAGTTAAAAGGAAAATTTAGGAAATACTACAGCACACCCTCCCCCGCCACATCAGTCTTATCAACCTAGTTATTCTCAATAGCCTATATCATCTTTGTAAAATATGTGTCACCATCAAATCCCTAAAACCTTTATTACCTGAAAATAAAAGACATTACCTCTTGAATTACATAGACTCATATCTAAAGATTTTTTTTATTTAAAGAAACAAAGGATGCTTTGAGATCAAGGTCTAAACCCTTAGTAAGTGAACAAAGAGAAGTGATTAAGATGAACTGATTTTGAAAAGGTTACCCATATATCAAAAGCTTGGAACATCAAAATCAAAGAGTCAGTACAATTTCAGGACACTGTAGGATACAATTAACCTGTCCTCAGAGTATTAGACATTCTCCCACAAACCTAATTGTGCAGACTTTCCATGGCTTCTTGTAGTCGCAATAGAGATTAGGAAATCATTAGCTTAGTCATTAATTGGTAAAGATTTCTTCCTACCAGTGAATTTTCATTGAATTTTGACACATGATAGACCCCACATGATGTATCAAGAGAAGCGATGTGAAGTCATGTGGAACCCCGGAAATATCCTGTTCCTGTTGAAACCTACTAAATAATTCCAGACCAAGTTTCCAATGCTTTTCTGAAAACATAACGCTGATGTCCTTGCCATTTTATGGGAGAAACATAAGCCATGCTATTCAAGGGTCTATAAATCTTGCTGTAGAAACAAACCAGTAGAAATCTACTTGAGTTTTTATGTCTTTTTTCAAAGTACTTAAAGCAAGAGAATTTGAGTTATGTATGGCCATGCATTTTTGACTGACACCATGAGATTTTCATCTACATTTGAAACCTGTGTCTATTTGGATATATTTGAAAATTGTTATTGTGTCTAGTCATGAGATTTAAATCCTGATAGGGTAATAAGAGAATATGTGATGTGACTAGATCAAATGAGATACCTTTGAAATTCATTTGAATCAATCGTAGTTTTCAAAGGCAGTAAAGCCAATTTTTGCTGCAATTTTGTTTTGAAATAAAATCAAAACACTCCAAATGAAGGCTTCTTTCATCTAAAATGTAATTTGTGGTATATGCTAAATATGTAAGAGAAACAGATAACAACTCAAATAGACAGATAAAAACCAAGCAAAGTCACTAAAGGCTAAAGAAAGCAGCCATAGAAACAGAATTTTGGACAGCAGGCAGCCCAGCCAGCACTGTGAGAATGTGAATGAGTATGTTCGGTAGCTATTCTTCAGTCATGGATACCTGCTGCCAAGGATGCTTCCTTCTCATTAATCTGCTAAAAACAGAATACTTACTTCCATCAGGGAGATGTGGAATGAGTATCTTGTCAAAGACATCCCTGCTTCTTCTTTAAAGAGAAGAGGACTGAGTGAGTGATGACAGACAGCAAAGAAGTAGGAGGAAGGCTTTCTAGTGCTGCTCTTTCTTATGCTCTTTCCCAAATACAAGGGAGGTAGCAACTGAGAAGATGAAATCCAAGAACTTATGCTTTCTAGAACTTGGACCTTTCCCCAAAATTAAAAAAAAATGATAAAGGCACTGGGGTGGAGGAAGTGATGTTTCTGTTAACATGAGAATCAGGAATAAGCTGGACTAATCATGCAAAGTTGTTAGATCTGTGTTGTTCTTGGCAACCAGACTTCATGACTATTCCTTCCATGATATAATATTCTATGGATGTCCACCCTAAGGATGTTCTTTCAGAACCTTCTATTATTCTTTTTCCCTGGTTACAGTATCTATCTCTATACGGAAATTCTCAGGCCAGTGTGGTGACTTAATCAGTAAATGTGCTCACCACCTGGGTTGATGATCTGCAGCTGATTCACAGATCCCACATGGGGGAAGGAGAGAACAGACTCATTGGGGCTATCTCCTGACCTCCCAACAAGTTCTTTGGCACATACACACACACACACACACACACACACACACACACAGAGAGAGAGAGAGA
>LOEQ01003488.1:108974-126438 GCA_001685075.1 Bramus lutescens
ACAGAGAGAGAGAGAGAGAGAGAGAGAGAGAGAGAGAGAGAGAGATTAAATAAATTAATGTATTACAAAAAATTTAAATCCTGATTATGTTAGATTATGTTTCTCAAGGAGGAAAGAGTCAGTGGAAGATGAGCGATGAGTTGAGGTAGAGCTTACCTTTGCTTTCTTCAACAGTCCAAGACCTTCCAATACGAAACAAAGCCATGGACTAATAGAAGGAAGCCCTTGGTAGTATAGCTTTCAAAACTGCTCCTGGTTTTAAGGCTCAATATAGTGCGGCCACTGAAGTTCCTTTCAGACTCATTTTTTTTCACTTGCTACTAGAAGCTGTGAGACTGGGTAACAAAACTCTGTCCTTCTTAGACATCCACTTGATCTCTTTTGCTTTGATACTTCCTGTTAGCATTGAAGATCAGTTCTTGCTTTCCTGCCCATCACACCACAGTTTTGGGCCGCTGTGGAGGCCTTGAAAAGTCCCACTGTCCAAAGAAGCAAATCCAGCCCCAGAGGACAGCATGAGCAGAAAATCACTTTGACTGGGTTTATTCAAATCAGCCTCCTCTCTTTTTGCCTAGGCACTAGGGAAAAACTGAGGCTTCTCGGTAGCTGTTCCCATTTCTGATCATCGTGTCTGAGATTAAAAAGCTGCTAAGAGTCAGTTGAGCTTTTCTGCCTCAAATGACTGTCTGTTATAAAAAACAAAAGTAAAAATTGTTTGAATCATGCTTCACTCTACATCATAAAATCTCATAAAAATCTCTCTCTCTTTTCTTTCTCATGTTGTATCATTAACAATTTTTTCTACTTTATTTGGACCAAGAATTGTCCCAGAACAAAAATAAAAGAAGAAAAATAAGGATTTCCATTTAATTAAACATAACAAACAGAGGTAATTTTATTAAGTTAGTATTTAGAGTGTCCAAGACTGTGGGATAGTCACTAATGGGTAAGTATCTTCATAGCAAAAATCTTCATCATCACAAATGAAAACAATGTCATAGTCCCATAGAATGATTTGTAGATTTGTCATAGGCAGCATATAATGAGAAGTCACTCTGGTGGCTAGAGGCAGCACTTCCCACAGTTCTGGTCTCTAAGTAGACTCAAATGCATGCAATTCCACAAGAATGCAGTTTCGGGGAATAAGGAGATGGCTCAAGTGAGTATCACAATTTCTTGCAAGCATGAATATTGGAGCTCAGAACTTTGACACCTATGCCAAATCTAGGTGTGATATGTGCATCTGTAACCTCAGCTCTGGGTAGGCAGAGGCAGGTGGTGGATCCGCAAAGTTCACTAGCTAACCACTCAAGTCAAAACAGTGAGCTCCAGCTGCAGAATGCATCCCTGTTTCAAAACTTGAAGTAGAGAGTGGCAGAGAAATGCAACTAACAATGACCTCTGCCCTCTAGATATACACATGGGCACATGGGTAAGCATACTTCCCAAAATACATGCATAGCACATTACACACACACACACACACTAAAAAGAAGTTTAACTTCCAAAGTCTCCATTATAACTTTGCCCAGCTGATTCAGGGTGGAAAATGCAACACCGCTGTACAATGATGTGATTCATTGACACACTTGGTAGCCGGAAGATGTTACTAGCTATCACTCTATTTCCCACCAACATGAGACTTATTGCATAGGTTTTAATAATGCAAGCAATAAGCAAGGAAGTACATCTATTGATCTGGTCACAAATTACTGAAATGGGGGTGAGGTAGAGAGAACTATCAAATAAACAGCAGGAGTGGTCCTTCTAGCCCACTGTCAGAGATAGTCAATAAGTTAACACCTTGTAGACTCTTTCAGATTTCACAGATTTCTCCCCTGTCCCTGCACGTCAGTAGAGCAGAGTGTCTGTGGAACAGGCAGTCTTCTTGTACACACCCCATTCTTAGCACTGTGCCAAGCTTATGCTTCCTTCACTCTCTTCATGAAAACAGGCATGCCGAAAATATGTTTGCAGATGGCATAGAAACGCTGTGCACATTTTAGCCATCATGTCAAAGCAGGAAATATTCAGCCATAACAAGCAAAAACAAAAAACACTGAAAAGTTTTTTCCCTGCTCTTCCACTGAGGATAGTTATTCCCAAGCCAGGACATGGTGAGTCAGGGACGTTTCGCTAAGCATATTTCAAAGAGGAGAGGGGTGGGTGTGACCAGCATGAAGACAGAAAATCTTGGAGTAGGATCAAGCATCACACAAAGGCTATCAGTGCATGTCGATTTTAGAAAGCAAAGCTTCTGCTTCCATGGTGAAAAGTAGTAGAGTAAGAAGAAAAAAATCTGATTTGACTTATTTTTATTAAGTTATTGTATTGCATAATCTGAAGAAATCCATGGGTTAAAAAATAACATAATTAAAACAGCAGACATCAGAAGTAGTCTTGACAGCTGAGTTTCCGTGCCATTAGTTAGCTTGCTTAGACACGCTACCTCTGGATCTTCCTGTAGAGGACCTCCACAGATTTTGGATTGTCCTGACATTAAAAAGGTAGACCTTCAAGAAAGTCAGACATCTATCTCCTCATACTCCAAACTGTAATTACTCATGTATACAAGACATCATCAAAGACACTTTATTGGCAAGAACTTTCATATAGGTCGTAAGCCCATAGATAACCAGTTTATCACAATATTTAGAGTTGAAAAAGACCTTGGTAATTAATTAACTCAGTTTCTCCCTAATATGAGAATTTCTTCCATAGGCAGCAAGTTACCCACCTATGCCATTCAGTGGAATGCTTTCACCGACAACCAACTTCCTTCTGCATGCCACATGTAACAGGTAGTGGGGGTTCATTCACACAAGAAACCTAGTCAGGCTCATAGCCTTTTGAGCACTGAAAAATATAATGTTGAATTCGGAAGTCCCTGTCCTCAAGGAGTTCACACCCTAGCTAGGGAGTCTGACAATTGTGGACAATATGCCAGTTCCTGTGAGAGAGGAATCTGATGACAGCCATTTGTTGGCATACTCTTTACTTTTCCTCTTTACCTTTGCCCCAGCTTGTAATTACATATTTATCAGTATAATTATCAGTTTAATTACTGTCTCCCCTGCTCAACTCTAAGCTTCATGCAAGAAGGGACTAAATTTCTCCTGCCCAGCAATTATCTCCGGAGCCCAGACAGTGCCTGAAACATATAATCAATAGTTGTAGAATAAATGTGAGCAAATGATTAACTTAAGAAGGGCATGTTTGCCAGGTGAAACATAGATGGGCTATGGATGTTTGAAGGGCACATGAATATAGGTAAGGACAGGAGATGAGAGGCCAAAGAGCATAAAGGCGGCTTACATGTTTGGCTTGAAAGGAACTTAGGCCAAGACGGAAAAAGGGCAACAGAGAAAGCCTCTCCCCAGATAGCCTAGATCATGAAGAATCTTTCACACTGGTCTAAGAAATGTGGATCCGTCCCCAGATCGCAAACATTATAATGAAAGTGCAACTTCCTACATTAGAGGGGCTGATCTGATCTGGCAAGACTGGCACCTGTTTGGAGGCAGAATGAAGGCTGTTGCACATGACAGGGGTGTATTTGGAGGTCAAGAGTACACGTTTCCAACCATGGGGGTGGCCACGTAAAGATGAATCCCTGCCTCCCAGAGTTTTGCAAGAACTCCACTATGAGCCAAAGTACTAGAGGAAAAGGAAATGTATTTATCTTAGTAGATGATGCTATGTTAGATGCTTATTTTGACATCCAGATGCTGGCAATTATGGAAGTCTAAGTTGAATAGAAATTTCAGCTACAGATGGCGCCTACAGAGGGGTCAATATATAGGTAATCATTAAAACTCAAGCAAGAGTGATTGCTCAGAAAATAAACCATATAGAAAGAGAAGTGAAGCATGCTGCAGAATGAACAGTGACGAAGCTGTCCCTAAGGAATGAATAAAGAGGAATATGAGGACCGAAAGCTCTTCTAGGAAATCATGAAGAACTTTTGAAGCAGACAGCAGTCATGAACAGTTACTGCACAAAAATGGCAGAGTGGGAAGACAGGACCAGGACTGAGAAATAACTAACACTGCATATTTCAAATTTAGTCCCCAGGTGGTTTTGACAGAAGTCATAAGAAGCAATAAGAAATGGAAGTCAGAATGCTGACTCTCATTTCAAGGCCAGCTCTGGATAGTATAAAATTTTCTGTTTATTATTGCAAATCAAGCTTTTCCCACCATATAGAGGGTTAAATATCTAGGGAAGAAGGAAGTGCAAATTTTATGTTTCAATGAATAACTACAGCAAATATTTTACTTTGTTTCAACAAATATTTACCAAGCATATGCTTGGTGTCAGGTTCTATGCCAGGTGTTAGAGACACAAAGATGAATAAGCCATGATCTCAACACCCAGCGGGCTCAAAATACATTTAGGGAGACAGACAAATCCACACTGCAGTATGGCTAAGGGTTATGGTAGAAATGTGTAAATGGTAACAGCTAGTTTTTAATCTACATTAGTCAGGAATGGAGAATTCAAAGAAGGGACAAGATGAACGAGACCTTCAAAGGCTGAAGGATAATATGGGCGTAGTGCTATTTGGTGTAGGTTGTGCTTCTGAAAAATGGGTGAACTGGCAACAGATGAAGCATTTACAAGCTTGTTGCACCATGAGCAGTATTCTTACTTGTAACATGGTTAAAAGAATGACATCACAATTCATTTCTGTATTCCATCATATATAAAAAAACCAATTAAAATCCATCTTTGTTTGAATAGAATGAAAAATTTAGATGGTGCATAAATATGTGCCCTATATAACCAAAGTAATCTCAAGATAGTTTTTAACACTGGATTCTAGTAAGAAAAAGAACAGTCTAAAGTTTATTGTGTCAATTTTACTTTTGAAAACTAATAAAAGGCTCTGGCTTCTGGCTAGTGCGCGGCGGCCCGACCCAGCTAGTGTGCAGGTGGAGCCTGGCGGCGAGGCTGCTGCTGGCGGATGGTGCCAGACTGCGGGCCGCGACATGGATTGTACTGTGCAGCCCAAATTCCAGCCTCGTTGAGCCAGCCACACCAAGAACTTTCCACCAGAAGAGCCCTTCCAAGTACTGACCATGTCTACCATGGACCACAGCCCCACTACCGGGGTGGTCACGGTCATTGTCATCCTCATCGCCATTGCTGCCCTGGGGGCCTTGATCCTGGGCTGCTGGTGCTACCTGCGGCTGCAGCGCATCAGCGAGGTGGAGGACAAGGAGAGCATTGTGGGTGATGGCGAGACAAAGGAGCCCTTTCTCCTAGTGCAGTACTCTGCCAAGGGGCCATGTGTGGAAAGAAAGACCAAGTTGATGACTGCCAATGGCCCAGAAGTGCATGGCTGAGCTGGGCTGCCGAAGGCCCTGGCTCCGTTTGCAGCCAGCCCAGAAGCACTGAGAGGGCCGAAGCAGACATGATGGATGCTGTGTGAGAAAGGCTGACACTTGCTGGCATGGTCTCTTCAGGCTTCATCATCGCATGCACTGACTTGCAGGTCCCGGCAGTCCTAGCATTCCCCCTCAGCCTCCCGGTGGGGCTGCCCATTGCAGACAGTGGGCAGGCCTGACCTTACTGTGGGGCTCATGGCCCCTTAGCACTTTTGTTACTTGAATGTTTTAGCCGAGCCTGTTTTTGATTCAGCTACTACTGTAATGCGTGAACTAACCAACCTGTGAACTGTAAATAAGCCAGAAGCACGTGCTTACACCTTTTTGCTGATTTTTAAAATAACCACATAGAGCCCATGGGATTGGCTTGATGACTGTACTCGTGGTGAGCTGCGGCAGTATGACCATGGAGGGTCTTTGACTGGTCAGGTCCCAATTGCCCTTGGCAGGTCTCACTGAGGTCTGATCTGTGTGTATGGAAAGGAAGAGAAAGGCTAAGCAGCCGGGATGCTTGGGTGATTTCTGCTTGGTTAGTAATGAGTAGAAGAAAAACCACACCCCTCCCTTTGGAGAGCTTCAGCTGTGTTATGTAGCAGTGTATGCAGATGGCAGTCACTGCAAGGAAGCTGCTGTACTTGTTTTGAAGCCTATGACGGACAAGTCTCTGAGTCCTGAGGGCTGCCAGGCAGCTTAGCGGAGCAGTGTCTTGCCCTTTGGTCTTGAGCATGCCCAGTACANGGGATGCTTGGGTGATTTCTGCTTGGTTAGTAATGAGTAGAAGAAAAACCACACCCCTCCCTTTGGAGAGCTTCAGCTGTGTTATGTAGCAGTGTATGCAGATGGCAGTCACTGCAAGGAAGCTGCTGTACTTGTTTTGAAGCCTATGACGGACAAGTCTCTGAGTCCTGAGGGCTGCCAGGCAGCTTAGCGGAGCAGTGTCTTGCCCTTTGGTCTTGAGCATGCCCAGTACAGCCCTTCAGCACAGGCCTTACAGAAACACCAGAGCCAGTGGCGGCTACTTGAAGTCTGGGCAGCCTTGATAATGACTAGGTGGCTGGCCCTGGCTTGGAAGGCACACTTGAGAGCAGCATGGGCAGGAAGCAGAGAACTTCAGACCAGGCTGGAGACAGCTTTAAAAAGCATGTGAAACTAATCCATTCTCTAAATCCCAAGAAAAGAGCTGTAGGGAACACTTCTTTTTAGCAGTGTATATCTACACATGGTGTGTGTGTGTGTGTGTGTGTGTGTGTGTGTGTCAGGTGTTAAGGAACAGCTCTAGGTGAGGAAAGATAGCTCTAAGGCCATTTGTGAGGGTAGGAATAAGACACATATGGTGGGCTGCTGCAGTAAAAACAGCTTAAGAAAGTCTTGGACGCTGGTGAGATAGCTAAGTCATGGAAGACGTAGTAAGGGGTAGACTGGACACTGGCGGAGGCTGAGGTTCTGGCCCATCCCCATCCCACTTCCAACTTTCTACCTCCAGTTCTCGCAGCAGCCGCCTATACACTGCTGATCCTTTAGCTCCGCCGGCCACTGACCTGAGAACAGCTTGGATCTAAACTTTCAGTGTGAGCCTGGCTCCTGGAAACGCTCAAATCACTGCAAAGTCAGACACAGGTTGCATCCTTTACTATGCCAATGACATTTCTCTTTTTTTAGACATCACATTCTAATCAGTTATACTTGTTGGGAGCTTCCTGTCTCCTCCCCAGTTGCCAGAGATGTCTTTGGCATTTTAGTCAACCCATCGAGACTGGGATGAATTGCTGAATAAGTTCAGACACGGTGGGGCGCTGGTAGAGGCCTTAGTAAAATGAAACACCTGGAGAACCACTAAACAACCATACAATAGTCTTCCCCATCCTTATTTATCACTGGCTACCTTTTTATTTTACATTCCAATGGTTAATAAGTTATGACCCTCTCTTCAGATTCTTTCTCAATCGTTCAAACCTTTGTGGGGAAGTCTTCTGATGAGTAAGAAGTTAGTTAGCCTTTCATCCTGGGGAGCAGGCAAGAACACAGAGGCTCAGCCACTGAAGCAAGGACTGACTTTCCTAGATTAATCTTCAAATGGACTGTGCTACTGTTGTGTCTCAAAGCTACCAAGTTTGTGCAATAAGTGGAAGGGAAGGGATGCCAATCCTGATCAATAAACACTGGATGACATTCAAGTTCATTTTCTAGACCACTGAGAAAATCTCTATTTACAATAAATTTCAATAAAATTTGCATAAATATATTCCCCCCCAGAAAACTAAGAAAAGAACAGTATAAAAAATACAAAATAATCTGGGGGAGAGAAATGTAGAGATTTTATAAGAAGTTTAATATTTGGGAGAATTGCCGGTCTTGGGAAAATATTAGAAACCATTATTGATAAAGACTCTGAATCCAAAACATATAAAAAGTCCTCAAACTCAATATGCATTTTAACAACTGGAAGAAAGTGACATCTAAATGTCACTCTGATAAGGACAATCTACAGATGGCAATTAAGCATTTAAAGATGTCCAACAGCATTAGTCACTGAGGAAATGAAAACTAAAACCAAAATAAGAAGGGCCAGACATGGTGGGACAAATTTGTAAATGCATCTCTTAGGAGAGAATGTGGAAAACACGTTCAAGGTCATCCTCAGATGCATGCTGAGTGTAAGGCCAACTGGGGCTAAATGAAATCCCATCTTCAAAGAAAAATGTGACTGGATCCAAAATAAGGTATCACTACACAGCTATTATAGTGGCTTAAATTAATTATATTAATTATAATAAATGTTTCGAAAGTGCAGAATAACCAGGAAATGCCAAGAGGCCACAAACACTTCAGAAAACAGGTAAATCATTTACTTCTTTTAATTATTTATTTTATTTTTGAGATTTAATATAATTAAATTCTTATCCAAGCATATTTACAGCCATGCTATTATGTCTGGGTTTTTACTCAAAGCAAAAAAGAACCACATGTCTATGCACACGCTCTTCCCAGCATTCATTATGATATCCAAGAACTGACAATGAGTCACGTTCCATGTGGATAAACAAACTGTGGCAAAAATTATTCAGTGCCAAGTGACAAACAGAAATTAACAGGATATAAGCAGCAATATAGATAAGTCTAAAAATTATGAGAGAGATAAGAAGCTATTCATGCATACAAATGTATTCATATAAAATCTTAGGATTTAAAACTTATAATGATAGAGCAGATAAGTACTGTGCTGGACTGTAGTGAACAAGTGATGAATTGAAGAAGTGGAAGAAAGGGCATTGTGAAGACTTAGGGGTCAACATGTATGTTCATTGTCTCACATACTAAAATAGTTTCATTAGACATATGATGATGCATGTGTGTAGAGAAGTCTGTTTATATATGTTTATACATAAATATCTGTCCTTCTAACTTCTTTCACGTTTTCCATCATAAATTTGTAAGTGAGCCATCTATCCATTTACACCACACATTCCTGCTTAATTGAGCCCCAGAACATTGTGTGGTGTGGCTAGATCCTGACAGGACTGGTAATCTCTCCTAGACCCACATATTTTCTCTTTTCTATCAGCGAACTTTCTAACTTGGTGTACAGCTGCTGAGAAGAAGCAAACGTTCCACAGTTCCTTCCCCATCTCAAGTATGGTCAAGGACTAATGTGACCATTCTGACCAATGAATGACTGCGTGGAAGTGAAGACGACAGTTCTCCCTTTGTGTTTCTAAGAGCAGAAATCATGATCCTAACGTCTAGAACTCTCTAACACAGTTTAGTTTATTATTATTACTGATACCTGAAGGACTGATTAGTAGCAATAGTTGTAGTCCATATGGCAAATGAGAGCAAAAATGAGAGGAGGAGATGGCTCCTTGCCTGTCTTTGAAGAGTGTTGTTGTCCTTTCAGCCCTGGTTTTATGGCTGAGAATGGTGCACATTGGTTTGTTTTGCATAGAACTGAAGTGTTGTGTCTCTGTTTCACCATTACAGAATTTGTTACTTATGCTAGGGTGTGTCACATAGTAAACGCTAAAATAAACAGTATTCAGATGATTTCAGGTTGGAAAGATTGGTTTTATTGTTTGTTTGTTTGTTTGTTTTGTTTTGTTTCATGTGTGTGTATGTGTGTGTAAAAACTCAGTTGTTAAACTTTGGCTTGTAGTACCTCAGAGGTGGATCACACCTTTGAGCACAAAACAAGATGGCAAATGAATATAAAGATAATTTAAAATGCTTCTCACTCACTATTTTAAGTGTCCTTGGATATCTGTAAAATACAGATAAATTCAAGTTAGAATAAACTAATCTACAAATAAATAAAGACAAGAATAGAGTTTGGAAAAGAAGAAAAAATGTTTTTTTTTTAAATAACCCCCTTTCTTTCCTGAATACAGCCAGTAGTCCAAGTCAACATTTGATCTGGCTTTCAGGAAGCTAGCATCCTTGAAAAGCTAAATACTTCTTTTCCTTCAAACATAAACTATTAATGACAGACCCAAACTTAAAATGCACATGACTTGCCAACTGACTGTCATCTAATAATTGAAACAGCTGCTTACAATGAAAATAAAATGCTCACAGAATATGTAAGTATCAAAATGACTTTGCAAATATCATTATATTTTTTATTTCTATGCATTCTGAAGGTAAACTTTAAAACAGAAAACAAACAAAATAATTATAGTATTCATGCAGCCCTTTCCCCTTTAGTATTACTTTATTTAACATTTTATTCTCAATGAATATTTTTGCTCTGTGGATGCATTGTGCTTGGAGTCTAACCATGTAAATTCTAAGAGTTCACAATACCCAAGCTGTGATGAAATTATTATAATGTCATAACAAGTCAAGTAGAAAAATCATAAAGAGACTATTAACGATATAATAATTCTAGTTCGAGTGGGACTACTAATCCCACTGAAGTGCAGCAGTTATGGTTATTATGATTGAGGATATAGAAGAGAAATGTAAAATATGAAATTCATATTGAAAATACATAAAATGTAATTAATATAAGCTTATAGTGAGTCATGTAGTAAACTGTAGGCTAGCTTTTCCAGAAAAATACTACATACTGATTTTTGCAGAGATTTATTTATGTATGTCTATGTGCCTGTATGTATGTATATATATATGTATATGTATATCAACATATGTCATTGTGCTGCTCGGTGGTGATCATCGGGTTTGCTCATATAATTGTCATAGTTCTATCATAGTGACTATTAAGTTGAGTTCTTGATCAGTAGAGGTGGCTTTTAGATATGGGAGATTTTGGTGGGATATTCACACTTAGATATGCAGACAAAAGACAAGAGATTTCTTTACTTTGTGAAGATAAAGAAAGGAATGGAATGAAGAAGGGAGGAAATAGAGGTATAGATAATATAGGTAGATATCTATAGATGATATATATAGAGAGATAGATGATAGATAGATAGGTAGATAGATAGATGATAGATTAGATAGATAGAAAGATATATAGATAGACAGACAGATAGATAGATGACAGATAGATAGATAGATAGATAGATAGATAGATAGATAGATAGATAGATAGATAGATAGATAGATAGATAAAGATACACAGACACACAGGCAAAAGATAATATAGTTATATATATTTATAATATGTAAAAAGGGTATGATTAAAATCAAATTAAATCCTCAGTATCATAAATAAATACATAGCTAGGTTTTCAAAAGACATTACTGAATTTTAGAACACAAGAAATACATATTTTGTCTGAATGAGTTAAAAGCTGAATCCATTCCAAACTGTTTGAGCTGTGTTTTCAGAATGTTAATTCATTTAGGCTGTTCAGACTCCATCTCTGGTCACATCCATCATAATAATGCTGACACTTTTAGATCCAGGACACAATTTATCATTTAAAAGAAATGCATGGAAATGCTATATTTAAGACACCTTCTTTTAAATCCCAACAAATCTCTAAAGCAAATGTCCCCTGCCTCCAGAGCACCATGTGCTAATTCCCCATTAAAATGCATCTTTTTCTCACTTGCTGTTCTAATGAGCAAACCCTCCCACTTACCATGAAATCATTATTAAATATTGATCAGAACACTCACTTCATCCAAAGCTATAGCATGTAGTTAATCATCAGTTCAAAAGGAAGCATTTTGTATTTTAAACACATTGTGGAACTTTCCAGAGAAAATCATGTAAAAATTAGGTCTGAGGCTTTAAACAATGCCGTTAGCAAAATACGGCATCCGTAAGAGTGATTTGTTTCAAAATATGAATTAAAAATTTACAAAGAAATGCAAGTTTTCTTTATGAAAGTATTTGAAATATAAATTAACTTTTCAGTTCTTGTCCTATGTATTCTATTTTCCTGTATTGCTTTCCATATTTATCAGTTGATAAATAGGTCATTCCTTTTGTTGATCTAATTGTAAAATATCACTCTTAATCAACAAAAAATACAAGAATCATTTGTTTGGATTCTGCAGAGCATTACAAGATGCTCAATCCAAATATGTCAGTTGGGCATAGGATTATTTTGAGGTGGGCTCAAAGCAAGTAAGAAAAAGTGGGTTCGGAATAAAGTTTTCTGCTTTCCCCTAACTGCCTGCAAGGAGACTTTCATTGCATCTACAAAGGCTTCTTTCTTTTCAGCATAAACCAGAGCACACATCTAGACCATCTAAACCCTGAAGAACTTGAGATAGACCCAAAGGGGAACTACACAACAGTCCTCTCTAAGTGCCCCCTTAATTTCCAGTCATTTCCCTCCCAGAGTTTATCACCCTTGAACACTGTGCTGGGTAGTGTGATGTCAACTTGATACAAGCTAAAGTCATCTGAGAGGAGGGATCCTCAATTTAAAAAAAAAAAGCTTCTGTAAGATAAAGTTGTAGACATTTTCTTAATTAGTGATTGGTAGGAGTGGCAGCCCTTTGCGGGTGGTGCTATCCCTGGGCTGGTGGTCCTGGGTTCTATAGGAAAGGCTGAACAAGCTATTATGAGCAAGTCAGTAAGCAGCACCCCTCAGTGTCCAGTGGCCTCTGTATCAGCTTCTGCCTCCAAGTTCTCGCCCTATTTGAGTTCCCATCCTAACTTCCTTGGATGATGAACAGATATGTGGAAGTGTAGGACGAACCCTTCCCTCCCTAACTTACTTTTTGGTCATGGTATTTCATCACAGTAATAGAAACCATAAGGCGAGCACATATTCTTTCCCCCCTCATTCTAATAAGCTCTGTGCATCTGTTACTTATGTTTAGATCTTATAAGCATTTCACTATAAATTGTCTCACCATCGCTTGTTATTTAGCTCTTCCAGTGTGTATGCGTGAGGTTCTTTCTTTTTAGTTTTAATTCCTAATATCCATAGTCACAGAATTGAGAAACACAAAGGAGTTTGCTTCTCCTAAGTTACCTGCAATGGTAAACAGAGACAGAAAAGTGGATGATGTAATATGCAAGGGATTTGTGACTCCTATCTCCCCTCCAGCCATGTGACCAAGCAGAAACACAGCAACTAGAATAATAACAATCTGAGCAATCATCTCCTATTCCCATTGTTCATTATTTTCCCCACCATGTAATGAAGGAAAGACATATGGAGAAGGTTCTCTGAAATAAAGCAGACCCCACACACCGTTCTCCTGTGTTTGGTCCTTGAGAGGTTACCAGAGAAATTGTCCAAACTACATACTGATAGGGCAAAAAGGGCTTATGCCAATGAGAAGCCGTATGTGGTGTGTGGAGCATGAACTCCCATGATCTGAGTATGTGTCTATGAAAGTATGCTTGAACAAAGTAAACTTAAGCTGTGCAAACTTTTCATCTAAAGTCATAGATTCTGACATGTCTGGCAGTGTTCAGTTGTCTTTCTTCCCTAAAAAGAAACCTGATGCCTCCCTTTGCAGACTCCTTTCAGTTTTCCTGATCATAGGAATCACTCAGGTCTTCAGATATCTTTCAACATCTTTATATGTGTACCAGGGCCAGAATTTGGGAGGGGGCAAGGGAGGGATAGTCTGATAATCTTGCATCAGATCTCAATCTGCCTTAACTTTACATAAGCCTGTGGGCTGACGTCTCCGGGTAATAGACATTAGGGATCTATGGTCCTCTCTCCACGGTCTGCTTACCTTTAACACCAGGTTTTACTCAGGTGATACTGAACCAGGTACTTTTGGCTTAAGCCTTCTTTCTGATACACAACTATTGCTGCTGCCTGAAATGTCCATTGTTTGAAATGCTTTTTCTTCTGACACATAGCTGTCTGCCCAAGAAATCCTACATTTGTCTTCTCAAATCTCTGTTTTTATATGATCTCTCTGAGGACAGTTTTGTTTCTTGATTTCAGCTTCTACTACCACCCTACACGTGTCAACAGGGAACAGTAGATTAAGGACCTGAGGACCAGGGATATAGCTTTAGTTGTTCAGAACACATAAAGGCTCAATTTTGAGCACCATATAAACCAGATATTGTGGTACATGCCTGTAATCCATGTACACAGGAAGTAGAAGAGAATCAGAGCTTCAAGGTTATCTTTGGCTGAATATGGGGGTTAATGCCAACCAGGGATACCTGAGACAATAAAAATAAAATGAACAGTTGAGCAGTGGTGATGCATGCCTTTAATCACAGGACTCAGGAGACAGAGGCAGGTGTATCTCTGTGAATTTGTAGCCAGCCTTGTCTACAGGAGCTAGTTTCAGAATATCTAGGACTCTTAGACAGAGAAACCCTGTCTCGAAAAACCACAAATAAAATAAAATAAACAAAGAACAACAGTGAAATACTTTGAAAAAAATTTGAACTCTAGTGTAGAACTAATATTAGTCCCAAATATAGAACGTATCAAAAAGGACTTAGAGCCAAGAAACAAGGTGGGATAAAGTGAAGAGAAATTTGCTAGGTGGAAACATCACAGGTAATGGAAGATCATATACTGCTTCTATCGACTTGACAAGATTATTGATTAAGGTATTCCTACAAGAAAGAAAATATGTTGGGTCTTATGTAAAGAATTTGATCAGACATCAGGACTAAGGGGATATTAAAATTATTGCTGAACTGATTCAGCAGAAATTTTGCTAAGACTGCATGATGCAAACTCACATATATGAGCCTAAGTCTGGGAGTGTGCTAAAATGAGAAACTTAGCCAGAGTGTTTTTCAGAACTGTCAATCATCCTAGAAAATGGGAAATGAGGAAGGTGGGTAGACGAGGCCATAAAGAAACAGAAAAAAGTGGATGCTACATAAGGTACATGGATGTGGGAACCTACTCAATTCAATGTAGGTTTGGAAACAATTGAAATATTCTTTTCTTCTTGAACACACACTCAGATTACTCAAATAGGAAAAACTCCAGTTGTAGTAACAGGACTAAGAGATATTTGCGTACCATAGGGCCAGGCCGAATGACATTTCCCTGTAATCCTTCAGAGGATTGGGACAGCAGAGAACTAGACCAAGGCCAGTTGAGCTCTATTTGGAAATCCCACCTCAAAAAATAGACCTAGGGAAAACTGCCTAGCAGTAAAGCACAAAGGAAAGGCTGCAGAGTGAGTACTGGAACCATAGGTCTATCCTCAGCACTCAATCCTACGCCTCATGGGTTGGACGATATTGGACAATTCACTTGGCTTCATAGAGGCCCCACATAATCGTCTGTAAAATGCAAGCAATAATACAAGTGTACTTCGTGCATTATGGTGGTTGTTACATGAGTTAACATATCCAATACTTTCAGCCATATAGAATTACCATATGACTCAACTATATCACTCCGAGGCATATACTCAAAGTACTCTCTATATTCTAGCACCACTATAGAGATACCTGCTCCTCTATGCTCATTGCTCCTTCGTTCACAATAGCCCAGAAATGGAACCAAACAAGATGTTCATAAACAGATAAATGGATAAAGAAAATCTGAGACATGTACACACCAAGATTTTATTCAATTGTAAAGAAAAATAAAAATATGAAATCTTCAGGAAGAGGATTAGAACAGAAAGAGTTATACTGTGAGATAATACAGCACATAAAAACAAACACTGCACATTTGCCTGCTCTGCAATTAGTAACTTCTAACTTCTAAAATATTTCTTAATTTTTATTTTATGTATATATGTGAGTATGTCTACATGTATGTATGTGTACCACATGACTGTCCTAGTGCCCATGGGGGCTAGAAGAAGGCATCAGATCCATAGAGACTCTAGGCCATTGTGAGCAGTTTTGTGGTTGCTAGGACCCAAACCCAGGTCCTCTGTAAGAACAAGCACTTTCAACCACTAAGCCAGCTCTCCAGATCCATATGTATGTACATGTATATAAATGTAATATATATTATATACAGATATATTACACATATAGGAGTGGATGGATATGAAAGTCAGAAAATTAAAGGGACTCGTGAGAGGAGAAGAAAGGAAGCTGTAAGGGAAGGGCATGGAGAGGTTAGTAGAACATGTGATTCAGAAGCAGAAGAGGGAATAATTGGAGTGGAAGCATCTAAGCCAGCATGAGGCAGAGGGTGAAAAGAAATAGGAAATGGACAGGCATGATTAACCAAAGCTAGTCATGTTTTTTAAAAAGCCATAAACAGCTTAATACTTTGTGAGACAGTTAAAAATTTAAAATATTTTAATTGAAGAATAGAATCAAATTAATTTATTTATTTTAATTAATTAAATTAAATTAATACCTTAATTTAGGATTTAGAGAGAGGGTACACACAAATTCTCCTATAAGCACAGCTGTGCACGTCAGGATTGGATCTCTTCCTCAGTTGCTCTTCATGGGGACATGCACCTGGAACTTGTCAAGTCAGCTTGACCAGCCGACTCCAGCGAGCACCAGAGATTGGCTTTACTCCATGGCTAACTGAAGTTACAGATGTTAGTCACCATGCCTGGTGTTTAAGTGGGCCCTGAGGATCTGAACTCAGGTCCTATTGCCTGAGCATCAGGCAGTTTGTTGACTAGGCCATTTTCCCAGAGCCATATCCCTCCAAATCTTAATTTTGAATTGTTCCGTTACTATTAGCAATATTACCATAACCATTGTCAAACCCTCGGAGAACTGTCAGAAGAATTAGTTAAATTTAAGCTTGGATGCCTCCTGTAAATTAAATTAGAATTCACTGTGGATATTGCAGGAAGACAGACTTGAGCTATAAAACATAAAATTAGAATGGATGCCTTGCGGGGTATAGTGTATTCCCTGTTCTCTATAGATTTTTAAGTCAAGACTAGGATTGCTCATGGTGGGAATGTGACAGTCAGTGTGAGCTAGATTTGAAATTCCCTCTTATCCCAAATGTGTACATTCTCCCTCAAGGCCACAGTACCATCTAATGTACTCTCTTGATGTATATATTGTATATTCTAAAGATCATATCTTCTTCCTCCTGTAGACTGCAGGTCTTTGACAAAAAGTTCATTATCAGTTTCATCTTTTAATTTTCATCTTTCATCTTCTAATTTTCGGCAACTTAGCACCTCTTATACAGCAGGAGCTCGGTGGTGTGTGTTTTAAGTAATTGAAGTCACTGTTGCACCCACAGGCAGCTTATTTTTCAGAGGATTATCCTGCCTACCTGTCCTTGCCAGTGAATCCCATACGCCACATTACCTCAAAGGAACAATGAGGCTTGTATCTAATACCACTTAATTCTTGAGTTTATGAGTTGCTAATAATCAATGAATTTTACAGAGTGATTCTAGAGATGTGAATTCAGAAAGCTAGATTCCTTGGTGGTGAGTCCAGGCTGGCTAAGCTTCAGATTCTCAAAGTCTAATTACCTCATTTACAATTCTAATCAAATATTAGAGGGGCAGCCAGTCAACCTGATAGAATGCTAAGAGGGGAAACCAGTAAGAACCCATTGTTATGGTTTTGACTCTTTAAGAGGCAAGCCACGCCCACTCCCAGTGACCCTGCCAGCCTCCCCCGCCATCTTAACTCTCTCTCTCTCTCTCAGCACATGTCTCTCTCCTCTCTTCCCTCTCCCCCGTCTCTCTCCTTCTCCCCCTCTCTCTCTCCTTCCCCCCCTTTAAGTAATAAATATCCAATTCTATTCCATACAATG
>LOEQ01003488.1:146380-158025 GCA_001685075.1 Bramus lutescens
TCTGCCTGCCTTGGCAGTGGACAGGGAAGGAGTGTGCAGGGCTTGTCTCTTAAAGGGACATGGCAGACCATGAGAGGGAGGACATTCAGGATCCAGTACTGAAGAGAATAAGAGGCCAGGATATCTTTAAAGCCTGGAGAAAGTCATATCTGCATCTTAAAAAATTACTTCAAAACAGAATGAAAATCTAGGTAAAAAGAATTGAGAAAAGACAGACAATGAGCTAAAAGGACAGGTGCTCTGTGTGGATTTCCCATCAGTTTTGCATATTTTGAGTTGGGAGTTTAAAAAAATGATGTGTTTGTGTTGATAAAAGTTATCCTCTCTAATATTTGACAGCATGTCTACATATATTGTTTCCCTTTTAGTAAATTAGAAAATAAGGATAATGGTTCTCCAGAGCCAAGAGACTGCTGGTAACTCATCATCTAATCAACAGATTTAAATCAATTAGGTAAATCAAGCTCAATGCAGGTAACTACACATAAACAACAAAAGTTATTTATTAGGTTTTGGCTTTTCATCATACATTGTCTGTGGGTTTGGGGCATTTTCCGTGTTTGCTTTTTCTAAACTAGCAAAACCATGAATCCTGTAGCTCATTGTGGAGGAGCATGCCTGCCATGTCCCCTGAGATCCTGACCAAGAGACAAAACAAGGTGTGGGATGGGTGTGCCCTTGGAGCTGCAAGGGTGTCACACTGCTCCTGGAAGCCTCAAAGAGCACTTTGCTCTGCTTGGCACTAACTGATACATCCTACCTCAGATGAAAAAGTCCAGAATAGAAGAAATGTTTAGCGTGATTAATAAGGGCCCAGGGTATAGGAATAATATCTTTCTCATTACTGTGAAGGCATGTCTTAAAAGATGGAGTGTCTCAGTTAGTTCATGATCCTATGACAATGCCACACAGACAAAGAGCTTATAAACAGAAACAAACTCCTCACTGTTCTGAAAGCTGATATATTCAAGATCAAAATATTGTCAGATCCCATGAGCAGGCTATGTGGTGGGAGAGGAATGCTTTCTGGGGATACACACACACACACACACACACACACACACAAAGGGAAAGAACTGACCAAACACAATCATCTCCCAAAGGTTACATTTACTAATTCTGTCACATTGGTTATCAGGTCATTCCATATGAGTGTAGAGGAGGAAACAAATATATAGAGAGGTACCTGAGAATGAGAGGGATTGCAACCCAATAGCATTTGTTGGGTGGAAAATATGGTGTGGTGGTTTGAAAGAAAACAGCCCCCACACTGAGTGGCTCTATTAGAAGGTGTGGCTTTGTTGAAATAAGTGTAGCCTTGTTGAAGAAAGAATGTCATTGTGGAGGTGAGCTTTGAGATCTCATTTATACTCAAGACACACCCAATGTCTCGGTTCACTTCCTGTTTCCTTCAGACCAAGATACAAAGCTCCTTCTCCAGCACCGTGTTTGCCTATACACCTCCATGAAGTTCATGAACTAAATCTCTGAAACTGATACTTGTCATCACTTTTATGGCCTGAATGTTTTCTACTCCTCTGGCTTGATGTGGAGCAATCTTTTCTTCTAACACTTTCACTGTCCTCATTTTGGAATCTTTTTTCTCATTTTCAGAAAATGAATGTCTTTTCTGTCGTTGCTCCTTCTTTGGCTCCCCATGATTGTCTCTTCCATCTCTCTCTGCACATCTTGGTCTTGGCTGTTCCCAAATCTACTGAGAGATGATGGGGAAAATCTACCCGATATTAATCTGAAGATTATAAAGACTCAAAGAGAAATCAGGACTGAAGGAGAGAAAAGTCTCCAACAAGACAAAAATGATTCTAATGACAACTAACATGTCTTACATTCACTTCCAAAGTCTTTTTTGCATTGATGGAATTTGTAGAGTACTCGTGTCTAAAGTACCTGCTTGTATCTGTAAATTTTGAAGATGTTTTCTTTTTGGCATGTTTTATAATTGATACATCTGAAAGTCCTCTGTAAAATCATAAAGAAAATGGTCTTAACAGAGGGGTAAATCATACATTTTGTGATTAAATGGAGCAAATGTTTAAAAAAGAAAAAAAATCTCTGAAGCTATAAGCTGGCACTAAACAAATGTTTTCCTTTATAGGAGTTGTTGTGGTCATGGTGTCTCTTCATAGCAATAGAAACCCTTACTAAGAGAATGGGGAAGTCTGTGAATATGCCATTAACCTTGATGAGAAAGCTTGTATCTTCTAAGAATAGGTATGTAAATAATGAAACAGTCAATTTTGCTTCACTATTTTACTAGTTCCTACAGAGTCAGTAAATTATAGTTAGCACAAAAATACTTAACAGAGGAAGGGAGAGAAGTTGGTCATCAGCCATGAATATTTGGTATTTGTACATTCTGGACTGGGGATCCATTCAATCAGTATTACTTCTTTGTTGCTGTTAGGAAACACCACAACCAAGCAACTTATAAAAGGCAGGGTTTATTTTGGTTTATGGTTCCAGAAGTATAAAAGTCCATTACGGCAGAGTGGTATGGTAGCACCCCAGCAGAAATGCTGGCAGGAGCAAGAAGCTGAGAGGTCATCCCTTCTCAAGCACAAGGCAGAGAAGCAAAGTGGAAGTAGGATAACGGTAGATGCATTCAGAATCTGCTCCTAGTAACACATTCCCTCCAGCAAGGCTGCATCTCCCCAAACAGAACCACGAGCTGAGGGCCAAATGTCCAAATGCGAGCTACAGGGAACGTTTCCCATTCAAACCAGAATAGCCTCATTTCCACCATTTCCTAAAGCAAGTCATTCCACCCTTTATAAATGCCATCCATGCTACTGTCATCATATGCTCTACCCAGATTAAGGTCACAATACAGTCCCTTTTCAGAAACAAGAAACACATGATCTAATAGGAAGGGGGCCGAATAATTTATATCCAGGTTTTAAAACCATGCCAGTCATCCTCAGCCAGAAGCCATTTAAATCTTTTCCTACAAATTCCTCAAAGAATCAAGTTATAAAATCACTGCCAGTCTTGAGGGGCAGGATCGGGTCATCTAAATCAAATTCAGGTATTTCTCAACGTCCTTGGATTGAGTTCCACAGATACAGTTCATTTTGACTTGAAAACCTGTGAGTGGAATAAGAGGCAAGTTATTATCCCTACATGCATACCCAGTATCCATTGGTAGAACGAGCATGGGGCAATCTTAATAGATATACACTCTCAGGGATATGTAGAAGGAGCACAATGATTGGTCCATAGCAAATCAGAAAGCAAGTAAGGCACATCTCATCAGTCCCTTGATTGGGGACAAGAAATACTTTCTAGGAGTGAATCTGTCATCGAGACTTTTCACTTTGCCCTCTGGCCCATCTTTCATTTTACAGAAATAGCTTATGTTTGCAGTTGAGTGATTTTCTTTGTACTCATAGAAGTTCAATGGCCCAGAGGCCACTTTTTAAATTCATTTTGCCTTCATCCGTTTCTGACCAAACTGTTATAATTCTTTTAAATAACTTTATGGGATCCTTGTATATCAATTTATAGTCTGTGCAAGACAAGAAAAAAATACCTATAAGTCTTTTCAGAGTAGGTCATTCCCTCCCAGGACCTTCCTTGAAACTGTAGAATAATAATAATACCCTTGAGATTCCTGAAAACCCTGTTGTCTGGAGGAGACATATACTTTATACTCCTTAGGAGATATTTCGTTTAGTTGAAGAGTCTTTGAGGTGGTGGAAGAAACGCTTCTGAGGACTTAACCAAATATTTTACAAGCTGTATTCTTAGCTCTGTTGTTTCCAGATAATAGTCTATCTTTGACCCTTGCCTGCCAGCTGTTTTTTATGCTGAGGACCTCCCACAAGCTGGTAAGGATATCTTGAGGCTGTGTTTCCGGTCCTCTTCACACATTTTTTATTATAACAACTAGAGAAGCTTCTGAAGTGTCTCCAGTTCTCTTATTTCATTCCACATTACTACAGGGGACAGCCGCCATCACCACCTTTGCGCCTTCACAACCTCAGTGGCAACCTCCTTGAGTTCTGATACTTTCAACCACCTGTGTACAAAAGCAGTGCCATATATATCAGGATATATTCTGGTAGCCTTTTTCTTCTCGAGTTTAAAGTATGTTTGGTAATCTATTATGTTTAATAAACCATGGAGAAATTACTGACAAAAAATAAAACTATTTTTCCCACTAGCCCCATCTCTTATCACCTAATTGTAGTTTGTGGATCCATAAAGAGATGCATGCTCAAGTCTGTGGAGCATTAGGATGCTAGATACCCCATTTTATTTTCACCGCATCGTTCAGTCTCATTGTTAAAGGCTGAAGGGGGAGGCTCAGCTCTCTGCTAGGAATGACTGACAGAGATTTGCTGGGGAAACAGTTAAATTGCCCTGCTTCATCCAACCTTGTTCAATGTCAGTGTACCCAGAAAGTGAGGGATTTGGGGGTTCTGTTATGCTTCAATGCCGTAAGAAACTGAGATAAGTGGAGTGTTCACCTAGAAGCCCTAATCCATACCACTTGATTTAGTCTTAGAGATCTTGAGGTTGTTAATATTCATCAGCTATTTGATGGGTTTAGAATCACCACGGAACTACAGCTCTGGGTGTGGCTTTGAGGGTATTCCCTGAATGTGGGTGGCACAAACGTCATGGATTAAGGTCTAGGACTGAATAAAGAGGAGAAACGGGTAGAGCGTAGAGCATAAGCATTACTTGTTTCCTGGATGTGAATATGGTGTGAATGCTGACTTAGGCTCCTGCATCATGCCCCTCCTACCTTCCAACTATGAAACCAAAACAAACCCTTCCCTTCTTTAGCTGCTCTTATTGGGTGTTTTGTCACAGCAATGGGGAAAGTAACTGCTATAGATACTGTGGTGATGAGTTTCCCCATGTCAACTGAACATAATGTAGACTCTTCGGAGGGAGTCTCAGTGATGATTTGGCTAGATTAGATGGACCTAGGGGTGTGCCTGTGATGGATTTTCTTAATTGCATTAGCTGGGACTCATAGATTCACTCCGATGTAGACAGTAGAATTTCATAACTGAAAGAATGAAAAGGAAAGGGGAAGCTAGGCACAAGTATGCATGTATTAATTCACTATTGCCTCATTTTGATATGAATGTAATGTGCTAGACACTTTGTCTATCTTCCAGCTTGAATTCCCAGGAAAAAGTGACTGCAATCAAGAATTGTGACCCAAATAAACCTTTTCTCCCTCAAGCTGCTTTTATCAGAGGGTTTTTATTTTATCAGAGTAGCAGGAGTGAAACCAACACAGATGTTAACAAGGGTTCGAGGTTCAGCTGCTCACTCCTCTTCTTCAACCCTGGAGGTGAAGAGAAAAGCTGAGTTTACTAGCCCTGCCTTGCTGCTCCATATTACATCTCATAAAAAGTGGACAATCCCAGCTCAAAAGTCTACCAAACACTGCTTACTTTTGTCTGTAGGATAAAACATTAACACCAACATTGGCCCAGAAGGGAACGGGTACAGTATCACTTCTTACTGCCATGAGAAGTGATCAATGAGAAAAGACCATCTGGTCTACCAACAATCTGTAGCAGGAGAGATCTGAGGATAACCACTTGTGCATGCTTTGGGGAGGAAGAATACTGAGACTTCCTGCCCAGTCCTGCTGCCAATGTGGGGGAAGAACATTTTTTGTTGTTAATGTCTGTTTGACTGACATAAGACACATATTGCTGAAATACCTTTTCATTGCTAGATCACCCTGTTCCTAAGCACCCTTTAGCCATTGATGACAGACTTCAGTTGAAACTGTATCAACAATGCCCTTTGAGATTCTAGGATATAGGGGTAGGGGCTTCTTGGAAGAGATAAGAAGAAAAGTAAATGTTCATCTTCCATATCACTCTTCAGGTTGAGAAGTCCTCCAGGAAGTCTACCTTCTGTCCACATTTCAGAGTTTTCCCATGTCTGTTTTAGAATATCTATTCTCTTTCACCATTAATAAAGACCTTGAAGGAATGGAGCTGATCCATCTATACAGAAAAGGAAGCATCCAGAAGCATTTTGACATTTCAGGAAGAGGCCAACATATCAAGTATTTTGATCTAAAAACAATAAAATCAGAAGACTACATATTTGTAACCATAGAAACAAGCAAAGTGGTGACCCCAAGTAAGACCAAAGGAGAATAAAGGAGTTCTTAACCACATGGAACAAAAGAGGAATGAAAGGCAATGATTACTTTATGCCTGGCCTTGAAGTCCGTTGTGTTGGGCTTATTGGTCTGTAAGGGAAGGAAAAGTATAAAGGCTCATGGTGCACCTTGAGTCCTCTTTCTGGGACTCTTTCAACTGGTAGTTTGGGCTTTACTTTATTTCTGGTTTTCAGCAATTCTTTGGGAGCTTGGTGAAGATTTGAATGGGTCAGTTTGAACCTTCATGTTTTTGGTGCTGTCTTAACTGTTTAATCAAGTACCCAAAATGGGTGACTTATAAACATAATTTATTTCCCATACTTCTGAAGACTAGAAATTCTGAAACCAAAGTGCCAGAAGACTTGAGTGCTTAGTGAGGACATATTTCTTGATCCATAGATGGTACCATTCACCATACTCACATAAGATAAAAAGTTGAAACATTGTTCTGGAAATGTTTATAAGTATGTAATGACTTGCCCAAAGATTCTGTCTTCTGATTTGAATTAAGTAAGGGGAGCAAACTTAAGGACTGTAACATTTTTCTTCCAAACCAAAGTCATATAGTTGTGTAATATATTCATTCCATCCTTACAGACCCAAAAAATTAATTTATTTTAGCATCATCTTAAGAATCCAAAATCTCACTTAAATATCATGAAAATCACATGTAGAAGAGGCATTCAGTAGCAAATTGATCTCCAGTTGAGAGCACATGAGATCCCATGTATTATGGTTTCAAAGCATAATGGTGGAAAAGCCCACAGTACAGACCTTCCCATTCCAATGGAATAAAGAAAGTAGAAAGAGCTCAGTAGTCCAAAATCTTAAGGCTCAAAAATAATCTTTGGCTTTGCTCTTGAAGGCTACTGTAGGGGAATTCCTGTCTCATCTCAGCAATTTGGAGAAGGTCTTGCCTTGCTTTGTCAGTCTTGCTGAGTAATAACTAGAATTCAAGGTTCTAGGTAGCAATGATCACTGCAGAGTTCATGGGCTAAGGTCTCCTGTCTGGGACTGGAATTATTCACTTGTATCTATATTGGTCTGAGGAAACCCCCCACAGCAGAATTTCAAGACTGTAGGTGATCCTATTCTTTGGAATTCTTTGAGGCCTGTGCATTCCACGTGCTGATGCGGACAGTACAGAGTGAGAGCTGCCAAGGTTCATAACAGAAGGCCAGCTGCTGCAATCTGAACTATTCCTGGGTCCACTGGAGGTGAATGAATTTAGGATGCTAAGAAGAACAATTTTGGGATGAGAGGAGGTGAACACTGAAGTAGCACTGAGCAGCAAGTTCTGAAGTCTTGTATGTGCGTACCTATGGCCCCTCCAGTGAGATTGCCTTCTTCTCCATTCTTGAACTCTGAGCTCTTGATGGGAGTGACAGTCCTGATAATCTTCAAAGTGACTCAGGGATCAGTCTGTCATTGCCTTTATGTGCAGTGTAATACATATTAATTTTCTTTATGACACCTTCGTTCTCTTTAAAGCATCCCTTCTCGTTATTTTCAATAAGAATTGCTGAGAAATATTTCAGACTTTAGCATATGCTTCTCTTTTGATTAAAATTTCCATATTTATTATATTATTTTATATCTATCTAAAATTATGTGCAACACATATAAATGTACATGTATATATACACATACACACTTTAAAGGAAGAAGTTTAGCTACTTGGGCTGACAATGTTTCCCCCAAAGAACCATAGGCATAAGAAGCCTCCTTTTGAATGGTTGGTCAGTGTAGTCTAAATCTTATCCTTATAATGACAGGTAAGTGTACCTACCACCCTTTATCAATGAAGCCTCTCTTCACAGCAAATGAAGACCACAACAGAAAAACATAGCTGAAAACACTGTAGAGATCAACAGGGATCTCATTATAGGGAGCCACGAACCAGTAGATGCATCTATGTCAAAGCTACTGAATCTATGACTCAGAGAACATTGAGGCAAGGGAGCAGAAAGACTGTAAGAACCAGAAAGCTAGGAAGTCTGCTTTGAAGTAGTATGTCCTAGAAATGGTTGCATAAATAATACTGGAAGGACGGCACTATCAATAGACATGCTAACATGAGAGAAGGAAAATCTGCAGTGTCCCATCCCTAGACAAAGAACTATAAGCAACTAAGGACCGCTAGGATTAAAGAGAATTAGCCTCTTCCAGGGATGAACCCCTTGTTGGTTGTCTAATACAAGTGGTCATCTTTGAAATGACATATACATATAAACAACAAAAACATCCTCAGCAGGTTGCACTCATATATATTTGTACATGCATATTCACAATGATAATCAAAACAAATAGAACCTTGAGAGTGGGGAGTGTGGTTGTGTGGGAGGGGTTTTAGGGGGGATAGCTGGGAGGGGCTAGAGGAAGGAAAGGGGGCAGGAATGATTTAATTCTATTTCAGTTACAAAATTCTATTTTTAACCTGAGTCTGGTAGCACAGGTCTATATTCCCAGCTACTGAGGAGACTGAGACAGGAGAATTAAATTCAAGACATGCCTGTGCTAGAGAATGAGTTCAAGGCCAGCTGTGTAACTAGGAACCCCTATCTCAAATTTTAAGATTCAAAAGGACTGGAGTTTAGCTCAATGGAAAAGCACTTACCCAGCCTAGACGGGACCTTAGGTATAATGTCTATTGTCACACATTTAAAAATAAATAATAACATATCTGTATAATTTCTCTCCTTACATTCTGTCTAAAGTGTCCAGGAAAAGCCAGCCTAGTTCCTAATATTTTGGTTATAGTCTTCTTTAGATAGACATACGGTTTCAAGTTCTGGCTTACACAACATGTTGGTACACAAAGTTCTGCCAAGTTTTGCCACTTTATAACAAGGACTGACTTTCTACCAGGTTTCAGTGAAATATGTCTGAATTTCCACAGGAAATCTCACCAGGAGGTCTTCATCATCCTTATTCCTACCTTCATTCCACCTTCACACTTTGATATTAGTTATAGCAGTACACCACATAGCAGTAGAGCAATAGCAAAATGATCTTAGTCCATTCATGGCTCGATTATCATAAACTGGGTGACATATAAACAATATGAATACGTTTTCCATAACTGAGATCAGGAATCCAAGAACTAAGTGCTTCAGGTTTGCTGCCTAACCCAGTTAGGTACATTGTCCTGTTTACTGGTGTTGTTTTCTTGCTCTGTCCGCATATTGTTAAAGAGGAAAAAAACAGTCTCTGGGATTTCCTCTTAAGGCAGTTTTCACAGAGGTTGTCTAAGACCATCGGAAAACACAGATATTTACAATACAATTCTAACAGTAACAAAATTACAGTTATGAAGCAGCAATGAAACTAATGTTATGGCAAGAGACACCACAGCATAAGGAATTATATTAAAGGGTCATAGCATCAAGAAGGTTGAGAACCACGGTCCTAAGGCTACTAACCGTTTCCAGGACGATGGAACATGAACAGTTTCCAAAGTTTTCACCTGATAATACCATTGCCACAGTGTCTGGAATTCAATATATATATACATTTGGGTAAAATATAATAAATCACTCTGACCATAATAAATAGAATTTTTTGCTGTAATAATCATATATTCATAAGAATTCATAGACTTCATCTAAGAAACAAAGATACTATACTATTATACATAGGTATTCAAATCAGTTACCATGCCACGGTAATTAGAAGAGTCTTCAGGATTTTGAGAGACAAGAAATAGGTTAGCTAATTTAAATACTTCAGTTTCCTATTCTACTTCTTAATTAGTTTAAAATTATGATATTACAAAAAGAGAAAATATTTGGTTAAAATATTTAGAGTGACAAGTCTAGATTAAAAGAAGGAATATGTAAAGATTGTTAGTTCCCAAAACAAAGACTTCACAGCACTGGCAGAATTTATGGTTGCAATAAATAATTTGCTACACTGTCCTTCAATATCTACAGAATCTTTTCCTTATGTATTGGAAGGTAAAAAATGCGAAATGAACATCAGGATTCCCTTCAGGGCACCTTCATAGTCCACTTGATTTATTTTATTCCTTGGGTTTCTTAATTGTCACAGTACAATTATATTTCTATTATTCTTTATGTTTATGAATAACAACCACACAACTGCTTTATCCAGAAGGTCACCACCTTACCTAGGACCTCATTCTTATCGTGTTAAGGTGATTTTAAGATACTGAGTGAATAAAGACCAAACAACAGTGTGAATTTCCATTCCTGCCTCTGCTTTCAAAGAAAATCCCCTGGCTCTGGCTTACGGCTGCTCAAAGAGAATGAAGATAGACTTGGGGTCACATCTGCCTCCAAATCTGTTCTGTTGCTATAGAAAGGGCTAAAGAGCATGTTCTTGAAAATACCAATAGATCTGCCCTTTCTTTGCTTGTAGGAAGAGATTACAGTTCAATCTGTCTTCACAGAACATTCTTTGAGGGAGGGCCCCTCAAAGCACATGCTCCCCACCCCACAGCTTCGACAACCTTACAGTCTCCTCTACAATCTGGGTCTATGAGGTCGAGCTCTGAATCTTCCAACTCTCACACCTCCACCTAACAATGTTTGCCACTGAGATTCCACCTTGTATCCCATGAGGCAACTTTTACAAATCAGAGATTCCCAAATTAGATTTCCTTAGGATAATTCTGAATCTGTTTTTAAATTTCTGTCTCTTTTATTTTGTGTTCAGGCTTTAGAAAGTACTTCACAATGGCTCTCTGCAAATACCAGGATGTAAAGTCAGGACGTCAACTGTTCTGGTGAGTCTAATTTAAGGAAATACTGGAGATGGGGTGTCCTTTGAGTTAAAAATGAAAGATTAGTCAGATGGACTGGGGAACAGGTGAAGCCAGGGATCCAGAATAGAGGAGGGGGGAGAGATGGAGGAGGATGGGAAAGACAGTTATATTCAGATTGATTGCAGCTCAAGAGAAATATTCCTGGGGCAGGGGTCCCATCCAATCCCTTAGTTCACTTCTTGTTTGCCTTGACTAAGGAACTTGGAAAGCATCAATTTTGGAAAGTTTTCTCCTTTTGGGATTTTTTTTAAATGTCAGTGAAAACTGTAGACCACTCAAATGATTGTGCTTAAATTAAGAGCATGCCAAAGCAGCACTCTAATTCTAGATTATCATTTGTAAAATTATGTCTGCTATATGGATAACAATATGAATTATAATTAAAGATGCATGATAGATGCAAATACTTCACATTCTTCTCAGGCCTATGCGCTTAAATGTGACATGGTATTCTGCATTTAGTTCCTGTAAGTATGTCAGTTTGTGGCCCCTGTAATTATGATGAGGTATGGGCTTGAGCTGAGGTTCTCATGTGAAAATGATGCTATTCTAAGTTATTTATTGTGCTCATAGTATTTTAGGATAGATAAATAGAATAGATATAGTAGTGATAGGTAGGAAAGATAGACAGAAAGATAAAACGATTGATAGATTAGATAGATAGATAGATAGATAGATAGATAGATAGATAGATAG
>LOEQ01003489.1:0-11890 GCA_001685075.1 Bramus lutescens
CCTCCTGTCCCGGGCCTCCTCCAGACGCACGGCTCCTCAAGGTTGCGGAGCGCAGCCTCCAGCCATGCCGGCCCAGCGCCCCAGCCCCCGCTCCGGTTCTCACAAACACCCAGGCTGTCCGCGATCTCCCCGCCGCGGCTCCCGCTCTGTGCGTCCTTTTCCCTTCTAGGGTTGCACGCTCGCCTCCGGAGTCCCCGGCCGCCGGGTTATGCAAATCACTTAGGTACATGCAAAACTAACCCTGCTCCCGGAGCGCCATTGGTCAGGGGAGGTCTCGAGCTCATTACTATGCAGGCAGGGGAGTCACTATTGGTCAAGAGTAGAGGGGCGTGTTTCTCTGGAGTGAGTGACAAGGTAGTGCTGGTGTTGGTGCTGCTGCCGGTGGTGGTGATGGTGGTGGTTGGTGGTGGAGGTTCAAGTGGAAAACCCTGACTAGGATGTGTCTGCGTTTCAGGTTGTGGATTGAAGGTAGACATCTCGGAAGACGAGGAGTCGGCTGGTTCCCTCCCCCACCCAGTCATTTTCTTCCCTCTGCAGAAACTGGATCTCCTAAATTGGATGACTTGAAAAGTAAAACTCTGCCTCCGGCTTTCAGTCGTTTCAAATGACTCTCCGCTGCTCCTAAGGGCAAGGACATTGAGAGCTTTGCAAACAGGGGAAAGAAAAGAGCGAGCGAGATTTCGAAAAGGAGGGGGAAACATTTCCTTCTCTCTGACCAAAATTTCTGAGTTTCAGCGGTGCACTAAATTAAACAGTGTGTCCCCTCCCGTATCTCACTTCGCTTCTGAGATCTTAGTACTCGTTTTCATTCACACTTGGGAGCTAAATTAGCGGTTAATCATCCATGACACAAATCAGACTTCTTCCTTCCTTTACAACCCTATAACACAAGGATTTTGAAGAGCTCTAGACGGTGACGATTCTGAGCACTGGAACAGAACGTTCAAGTGTCAATTGACTGCTCTCCAGACACTAAAGACAACTTGTGTGCTAACTATCAGCATTCCTTCCCTTTTCTGGGCTTTTATTTCCCTTATGGCCTAATACCCCCATAATCATTATACGAAAAATGCAGCTTTGTCAGTGTGTCCTTTCTCCCTTTCTGCTATGCCTTTGGGTTGTTTTACTCTATTTTGTAGATGCTTTTAATGAACTCGCTAAGTTATAGCAAGAAGAGTATTAAAATATCTGTATAGTATAAAGTTAACTAGACATCTCAAACAAATAAAAAATATATAAATAAATTAATGAAACCTTAGACAACGTCTTAAATGAAAACAGTTCCACCATCTTTGGATCCAAGAACCTAGGGTAAATAATAATAATAGTAATAAAGCCAGGCTGGATCCATATACTATAAACTTATGCTAGTAAATCAGTAAATACAATCAAGTTTTAAGAATGATGTATTTTCTCACTACAGCATTGAAAAAGAACTAAAAAAAAAAGACGAGTGATCTCATGGTTTTATAGACAAGGGCATCAGAACCTCTCAGGTATCTTGATCTGCCTTTGGCCTCATAGACCAACTCCCGGCTCCTGAATCCTTCCTGGTCTGATTTTCAGATACCTCCTCCAACTTGTTTTTTTTTTTTCTTTCTTTATGTTATTTCCAGCAGCTTTCATGAGTGAACAAAGTTTAAAAAAAATGTAGTTAGTTTTAATTGGTACTTTGAAGTCTTCTCTTTCTTAAAAAAAAAGCTAAAAGATAACACAATTTCTTCTCCTAAGGTACACTTTCTGCTGTATTAAAATAACTATAGATTTTATGGTTGCTTTCATTTCTAAGGAGTATTTATGTGAATGGGGTCTTGCTATGTAACCTAGACTGACTTCAATTCACCATCCCTCTGCCTCAGCCTCATGGGTGGTGGAATTAAAAGTATGATAATACTATTATTAATATAATTAATTATTATATTTATGACATGTAATATTATTATATTATGTAGAACGATTAATATGTAACAATAGTATTGCAGACTTATTTCCATGCTCTGCCTCTGTTGCTCTGTCTGTCTGTCTCTTTCTCTAAAGAGGTTTTTCCCAGTGGCTGGGGAGATGGCCAGTACTAAGAGCACTTGTTTTTGCAGAGGACAGGAATTCTGTTCCCAGAACCCACATGGTGGTTCACAACTGCCAGTGTCTCAACGTCCAGGGAATCCAGGGAATCTGACACTCTCCTGGCCTCCATGAGCACCAGGCATGTGTATGTATGTGGAACACACATGTGCATGAGCATTGGCATGCACATGTATGTGGTACATAGTATACATGCAGGCAAAACACATATACATCAAATAAAGTGTTTTCCAATTTCAGTAGTCATAAGAAGCACATGCACAGAATAATTTCGTGTGCCTGGACAGGGGCTAGACTTGCATTCTAAAGGTCATGAAATGAAAAAGACACAGGTGGTTCATGACCATTTTCAAGAACTTTGTTTGCTATGGTTGGCAACTTAGGTGAAATAGAGATTCAGATTTTCGAAAAGGGAAAGGTATAGATTTTATTAAGGAATAGATTTTTATTGTTTATAAAATGAGGAAAATAAATTGTAAAAAAAGATTCATGTTTGCAGCTTAGCCAAAAAGACAAAGATCACAAAGGTCTTTGGAAGTAAAGTGGAAAAAATCTATTAAAAGGTTCATATTTCACAGATTGGAGAGATGGCTCAGCAGCACTGGCTGCTCTTCCAGAGGTCCTGAGTTCAAATCCCAGCAATCGCAGGGTGACTCACAACAGTCTATAGTGGGATCTGATGCCCTCTTCTGGCATAAAGGTGTACATGCAGATAGAGCGCTCATACATAAATAAATCTTTAAAAAATTAAAAGGTTCCTCTCCCTATTGTTATTACATTATGTGAGCTTTGCTGAGAATAAATAAATCTTTTACTTCTCACCTTTTGGACAAGTTGTCCTGCTAGAGCATAAAAGCAGAATGAACTAAAGAAACACAAACTTCAGTGCACTGTCCCAAATAACCAGAGAAAAATGGTCAACTTTTACCTAAGCTACAGGCACCAGGAAGATATTGGTAACCGAAGTACACATTTGGTGCAAGCAAAAGAGTCACCTCACCAGTCGCTGCTGAAGACGAGGTCTTTTCTTGTGGCCACAGATGGCATATTTGTAGCACCCACAGGTGAGGTAGGGACTGCAGCCTGGGAAGTGGCTATGATAATACACACTGTAATTAGACACCTAGAGAAGCTGAAGCTGGAGAATCATAAAGTCAAACCCAGCTTGGGCTACACAGGGAAACGGTCTTAAAAGGAAAGAAAAAAAAAGTGTGACCTGGTTGCTGCACCCTGAGGACACTTTGTGGGGTACTGGGAGTAAAGGGGCAGCCCATCTGCTGATACTTACCCAGTGCAAAGGGCACAAGCTGGATATTGACCACATCACCCCATTATCCTGACACTCTTATAAAAAAAAAAAAGGACCTGAACCATATACTAGTTGCTGTACATGATAGGTAAGGGTCCAAAGTACCCAATGAAGGAAAAATAAAATAAAAAAATCAACCTAGGACAGTTGGGGATCTCAGTGCTGAAATGATTAACAGGTTAAAAATCCTCACCTATACAGAATTTCATTTTTTATGAAATATCTCTGACTTGACAACAATTGGGAATTTACAGCAAGGTGCTTGTGAGATGAAATGTTACAAGTAAGGTTGAAATTCTCTTTGTCTTTCCACCCAGCAATTCTTTTCTTCTTCCTCTTCCTGCAAAGTAAGCATTTTTCTAAATGTCATAGTTAATTCCCATGCATAGCTATACGGGCTTCATTGTATCCCTAAACAATGTACAGTATTGCCTTGAGAAATATCACTCAATACTTTCTGCAGCTAGTTCTGTTTTGCATTCAACTTATGAGTTTTCTCCAGACTCCTGAAGTTAATAGCTATTCTTAATTAATTTTCATTGTTGTATTATGTTCCATTGAAAGAATTTTCCTCAGGGACTGAGAATTTAACTCAGTTCAGTGTTTATAGTAAACATCAGTAAACGTCCTGACAAAGACTAATACTAAGTATTTTTTTTGTGTGTGTGTGTTTAAAGGTGTCTCTGTCACAATTCTTCATATCAGTATTGCAACTCAAAAGTAGTCACATATAATACTAAGCAAGAAGTTATGGGTGTGTTTATTTCAGTAAGATTTTCTTTGTGCATATATTTACACACACACACATATACATACATATGTATGTATACACACACACACACAGAGTGAGACAGGGTCGAAGTCCTGGCTGTCCTGGAGCTAGCTCACTTACATAGACCAGTTTGATCTCGGACTCACAGAGATTCTCCTGGCCCTGCCTCTCAAGTGCTTGGATTACAGGAGTGTGTCACCACACCCAACTATTTTTCCTTTTCAATATACAAAAGCAGTGGGTTTTATTATGACATTTTCATGCGTATCCATCACTGGATTTGTTCTTATTCGTCTTAATCCTTCTTTGTCCTCGCTTGTATCTTCCTGTTGCCTTCCTCTGCTCCCCTTTCTCCCTCAGAAGCTCCCCTCTGATTACCCAGCTCATCACACGTGTTTTGTTTATCTCATGTTCCCCTTCCCTGTGTCATTTACTCTCTCTTCAGATCTCTTGCTTCCTTCCTAAGGTCCCCTTCCTACTTTCACCCCCCCCAACACACTTTAAATCTGTAGTTTACATATGAGAGGAAACTGGGGAATTTGTCTTTCTGAGTCTGGCTTCTTTTGCTTAACAATGATTTCCATTCATTTTCCCGCAAATGCCATGGTTTCATTTTCCTCTAGGACCGAATAAATATGCATACGAGCCACATGCTTTCTGTGCATTCATCTGTTGATGGACATGTAGTCTGGTTTCATGTCTTTGCTAATGTGTTCAAACATCTCTGTGATGTGCTCCCTGACTCGTTCAGGTATGTCTCCAAGAGTTCTGTAGGACACATAGCAAACAGTTCTAATGTCATTTTAAAAATTTCATTGTGTGTGTGTATCTGTGTGTGTGTTCATGATGGGGAGCAGTGCATGATGGGAGAGGCAGTGGCGGTGAGCAGAATGCCTTGTTGTGCATGTGTAGCTCAAAGGACCAGTTTGTTGAGTCAGTTCTTTCCGTCCAGATTTCATAGTTTCCAAGGATCTATTCAACTTCCCAACCTTGCATGGCATGCAGCTTTTCCTGTTTAGCTATCTTGCTGGCCTCTGTCTTCAGTTTTTTTGACACCCTCACACTAACTTCCATAGTGGCTGCACCAGTTCACATTCCCACTATCATTATATAAGGATTGCTCTTTCTCTACATCTCGATCAGTATTTATGGTTGTTTGTGGATAGCTACACAGACTGGGGTGAGATGACAGTTTGGAACTGTTTTAACTTGTAATTTTATGACAGGTAAGAAAGTTGAACACTTTCATATATTTATTGGGCATTTGTATTTTTCTTTTGAGAACTATCTGTTCCATTCATCAGCCCATAGGTTGATTGAATGGTCAGTTCTTCTGGTGTTTAATTTTCACAATCTTTTTTAAAAATTACTTATTTATTATGTGTACAATATTCTGTCTGTGTGTATGCCTGCTGGCCAGAAGAAGGCACCATATCTCATTACAGATGGTTGTGAGCCACCATGTGGTTGCTGGGAATTGAACTCAAGACCTTTGGAAGAGCAGGCAATGCTCTTAACCTCTGAGGCATCTCTCCAGCCCTNCCATGTGGTTGCTGGGAATTGAACTCAAGACCTTTGGAAGAGCAGGCAATGCTCTTAACCTCTGAGGCATCTCTCCAGCCCTAAATTTTCAAAATCTTTTATGCAGTCTAGATGCTAATTCCAGTAGGATGTGTGGTTGGCAGAGATACCCTCATGCTATAGGCAGTCTCCTTGCTTTGGAGACTGTTTGATTTACTGCGCAGAAGCTTTCACATTTCATGCAACTCCCAGGGCGGTGGTGGCACACACCTTTAATCTCCTTCACTCGGGAGGCAGAGGCAAGTGGATCTCTGAGTTCGAGGCCAGCTTGGTCTACAGAGTGAGTTCCACAACAGCCAGGGCTACACAATGAAAACGTGTCTTAAAAAAACCAAAACAAACAAAGAATGTAATTGTAATTTTTTTGAATGGGGATTGCATTGCTTTTCTGCACCCCTTCCAGTGTTAGTCATTTTTATAATACAGATTTTGCCACCCATGATCATGGAAGATCTCATTTTAAAATGAGCTCTTCATTCCTTTCTTTGGTATCTTAAAATTTCCAAAGTAGATTTCTTCCACCTCCTTGGTTAGGTGTATTTCTAGCTATTTTGCTTTTCTTGAAGTTATTATTTTAATTATTCTGATTTCTTTCTTGGCAAATTCATTATTGTTATTTATTTTATTTTTTCATTTTATTAATTTTATTTTTTTCAAAGGCTTCTGGTTTCTGTGTATTCACTGTGTCCTTTTCCTTTGCTGAAAGCATTTGTCAGATTTGAAAACTGTCTTGTAAAGCTGCTAGAGCTTTGTAACTATAAGATCATATTGTGTGCAAATAGAGATAATAATTTGTGCCTTTCGTTTTAAATGTGTTTTAACCTTTTTTTCCATTCTTTTGTCTTAAAACTCCAGTTAATATCTCAAGCACTATTTGTGTTCTTATACTAAATTGCATAAGAACAGTGAGAATGGGAACCTTTGCCTCATTCACAATCTTAAAGAAAATTAGATAAAACTTCAGTTTATCTCTACTTGGTAGAGAGACAGGTTTGTGGTATAGACCTTTTATTAAGTTGAGGCATGTCCCTTGTATTCCTATCTTCTTTAGGGATTTTATCATAATCAAATGAATTTTGTTAAAGACCTTTTCTACACCTATTGAGACAATAAGGTGATTGGTGCCTTTAAGAATTATATTTATCAGCTTGGAAATGGTGAACTAACCTTGCAACCCTGAGATGAAACTATCTTGGGCACGGTGTATGATCATGCGTTTGTGTTTGAAAGCTTGTGTCTGTATTCAATAAGAGGGTTGGTTGATTTTTGTTATCTCCTTACCTGGGCTTGGTGTCAGGGTAATACTGGCTTTGTAGAATGAATATGGTATATCTCTTCCTTTTCTGTTTTATGGAACAGTTTGAGGAATACAGTATTAACTCTTCCTTCAAGGTTTGGGAGAATTTATTGGCAAATTCATTCAGTCCTGGACTTTAATTTCTGGGGATAATTTTTATAACTGCTTTGATATCTTTGCTTTGCTATGGATTTATTTAAATTGATTGTACACTTTTGATTCTTTTGTTTTAATTTTGCTCATCATGTACCTTGATATTTATTCATCTCTTCTAAATCTTCCAGTGTTTTAGAATATGTGTTTTCTAAGTATGGGGAACTTCAATGGAATCTGTAATACACCTGTTTTTTTATCAATAATATATTAATTTGGGTTCTTCTTCCTCTCTTTTGTTTTGATTTGCAGAGGGATGCCAGTGTTGTTTATCTTTTCAAGGAACCAACATTTTGTTTGATGGATTATATGTATTGTTCTTTTAGTCCCCACTTCATTAATTTCTGCCTTAATTTTTATTTTTTTTGGGGGGTTGCTTGCTGCTTTGAAGTTTGGTTTATTCTTGTTTGTCTTAGACCTTGAGGTGCACTCAAGTTATTTATTGGGGACCTTGCTGATTTTGTAATGTGAGCAACCCTTATTATTTTCCTGCTTCATGTTTTTGACAGTTAACTACTACGTTACAGAGATTCTCAATATCTTTGATGAATTCTTCCCACATATCTTTTTCATCTAAATCGCTGGATTTTCTAGTTCAGTTTTCTGATTTTTTCTTCAGTGTTGCTGACTTTGCTGTCCAGTGCCTGTAGTAAATCATCTGATTATTTCTTACTTTTCTGACCATTTTTATTAGTAAGTTTGAAATATTCGTCCAATATTTTATCTATTGTAACATTTATGAGGTCAGTAGTTGAAGAATTTAGTTTTTTGGGGCCATGTATTAGTGAGCTTTGGTAGCTGTAATAAAATAGCATGGCCAAGGGAAACTTAAAGGAGAAAGTTTCTTTGGCCTCTGGTTCCATGTGGAGATTCTAGACCGGTGGGGGAGGCATGAGAGAAGAAAGCTGATCAACTATTTTATCCACGTGTAGGAAACAGAAAGGGCAGACTAAAAGCTCGTTGTGGCTATAAACTCTGAAAGTCTAACCCCATATATGAACTTCCCCCTGCCAAGCTCCAAGACTGTAAGGTCCATAACCTCTCCAAACAGCGCCACCAACTGGGGATCAAGTGTCCAACTTACATGAGCTTGTTGGGAACACTTCTCATTCAAATCACCACAGACTATAACTGCTTTTTCGTACTTCTTGTTTCTGTAAACATGATTTGTACACCTTTTTGGTTTAGATAGCTTCTCCAGTTTTATTCAAGGATTTCTTTTTCAGCTGTCTACTTTTGCGAACTCAAACTTATGTCTCTTGAGAACTCACCCTCTCTCGTCCCTCCAGCTTGAAGTGGTTGACGTCTTAGGTCGGGATAGAGGCTGTCTTCCACTTCCATTGGGAGTGAAAGCGGCAAGCACATCTCTGAGACCTGTACAAAGGATCTATCTGCATACTCTCAAGGCATCCCAAGTATTAATCTCCCTGTTGGAGGGATGCAGCTGTGGCTGTCCTATAAACCACCAAAGTGTCCAAGTTTTCAGGCTTTACAGAAGTGGATTGTGGGTAGGATAGATCCAGCGGTTGATTGAGCAGCTGAGCTCTGACGTGGAGCTACCAAGCTCCAAGGTGAGTTTGGGCTGATGAGATCTGCTCATGGCAGGTGAGGCTGGGACTGCCTCTCCCTGTGTGTTTCTCTGCCTGAGCTGGGTGTCCTGCCGCTTACATTTTTCTACTTGTATTATCTGGCCATCTTGCTGTCTGCAACTGCCTCCCAGGGCTGTCACTCTGGGAATGCGTTAGATTAAGTTCAAGCTCCCTGCCCTGTGTTTATTTCCTCTTCAGGTGACCACAGTAGCTCAGCTAAAGATAATTAGTATTTATTACTAAATAATAAATTCTCTCTCAAGGTAGTGCCGGACTCTTGCCCACGTATAGAATGTAACACAATGTTCCGTCTGAGGAATGAACCATTGTCCCATAAAAACCTGTACTGTGTTTTTGTGAGGTTTGTGAGGGCTGTGAACTTATCCCAAAGGAAAGACTCTTTTACCAGGGCCACTTGAGTAATCTTTACCAGTCTTCCCCTCCACCCTAACCTCTGGAAGCCACAGTGAGAGCTGTCTTCACCTTGGTTTTTCTGTGAGTTGTCCGTGCTTTTCTGTCTTGGTGAATTTCTGGAACTAGGTCTCTCTCTGGAATGATCACCACCCCCACCCCAGTTTTACACAGAGACCAGCTTGGCCTTAAATTCACTACGTAGTGTAGAACAACCTTGAAATTTTTTCTTTTCTTTTCTTTTTTTTTTATGAGACAGGGTCTCACCATGTAGCTCTGACTGGCCTGGAACTTGCTATATAGACCAGGCTGGCTTCAGACTCAGAGAGCCATCTGCTTCTGCCTCCTGAGTGCTAAAACTAAAGGCATGGACCACTATACCTGGAAACCTTGAACTCTCCGTCCTCCTGCCCTCACTTTCCAAGTGTTAGCTTGTAGATGTGGGCTGTGGCTCACCATGCCTGGACGGAGAACCTTTTTTTTTTTCCCTTTGTTTCTTCTCCTTCACTGGTCATCTTACCTTGAAGTCCTCTCAGATCAGCATCATTATTATTAGATAAAATAAGCGTTGAGTGAGTTGTAGCTCACAGACCCCATCTGGGTTCCCAGCCCAGTTCTGGAAGGTGCAGATCCTTCATTTGAACTCTTCTTATTTTTGGAAACCAATTTATGGGAGATTATGTAATGTTTAGAAGGCTATGCCTCAAAGGCACCCATCTCTTCTGGTGAGCTGAGATCAAACAATGAAAATATGACATCTAGGCAAACTTGTACTAAAGATTATATTGGAAAACAACCCCAAAATAAACCACTACAAGCTTCAAAATGTCTCTTTTTCTGGCATGAATGACTCAGGGGTATTCTGAACAATGGAATTCATGTCACCTTTTATCCAAAATGCATTCCAGATATTTTTTAGCTGATGTAACTTCATGGCCTGTACGAAATGACTGTTGAGTTTAAGTCAAAGTACAAGTGCCAAACATCATCTGAAGTTATACATTAAATATATATACTAAAATGTATGACTGTGTACATCCATAAATACTAGACACACATGCATACAAAAGCATGTTAAGGCACAATCAATTAAGAAAATAACAAAAATATCAAGTCTAGTAGTTAAAGCTGCAAGATAATGACTATTTGCTGCCCCAGCCACAGTGGACAGTGCCTATGCTCTGACTCTCCATGTCTGCATTGTGGGCTTTGGAATGGAAATGCTCCCACGTCAGGGTCCTGAAGCCTGTGAGTCAATGATGGTTTTATGTAAGCTGCTTTAGAATACTCATCCTTTCCTCCTGTGTTTTAGTCTCCATAAAGTATTATTATTATGCAGGAGAAACTGTGTCAAATTTGGGGACAGGATTTAAAATAGCATAGAATAAATGATAACGTAAGATTATTAACAAATTTCAAGTATCTTTTAAACTACACATGTGACTAAATTTGGCCCTCTGGCTCTCCTGGCTGGTGCAGGGCAATGTCTGGGGTGGCTGCTATCAGTAAATGCCACCTGCATGTGCATCTTGTGCAGGGTGTGCAGGCTGGTGGTGAAGCACTGGCAGGCTGGCTGAAGGCCATTCTTGGAGCCAGTCCATTTCATATATAATTAATTACTTACTCTCCTCGCCTGGTTAGACAATTCCAGATAAAACGCCCTTTTTAAGCAGGTCGGTGGTGGTGCACACATTTATTACCAGCACTCGGGAGTCAGAGGCAAGTTGGAGGCCAGCCTGGCCTAGTTACAGGACAGCCAGGGCTACACAGAAACATCTTGTCTCAAAACAAACAAACAAACAAAAAAATCCAAAAGAAACTGTGGCCCAGCTGCAGCTGGGGTCTGCGTTGAACTCTGTGGCACAGATTACCACTAGGGTTTGTACAGAGGCCCTGGATCTGGCCTGTGGCTTGGGTGGAGTCAGGGGGACCAAGCAGGGGTCATACAGACATGGGCGGCCTGTGCTACTCCTACCTTGGGTGTCATCTGGACTTAGGTGTGGCCCTGTAGTGGCCAGGGTCCAGATAAACACTCATGACTCCGGTTGCCACTGAGCACCATGAAGAAGTCCAGAGTCAAACCAGCAACCTGTGTCTGGGTTGGTGACCAAGGACCAGGATGCATCCATAGCTGAGTGGCTTACACTACTACTCAATGATATGGTGACAGCTGGGCCAGAGCTGCAGCTGAGGGTCATGTCAGGGTCCATAGCTCCAATGTAGCCAGGATCTGTGCTGATGTCTGATGCTCCTGCTAACATGGAAGGTCATGAAGACACACAGGATCAAGGGCCAAACTAGTGTCTCAGGGCCATCCTGCCGCTAAAGGCAGTGGTGATGTCCAGACTGTTGCTGCTAAGGACCATGTTGGTGTCCATGGTTGTACCGCGGCTGGGGATCTGATCTGAAGCATGGATCCTGTACTGCCATGAATGGTTACATAGAGGCATAGGGTTGAGGCCGCAACCTGAGTCCTTGGTGGTATCTGGCTACAAGACTGCTGGAACCATTCCCACCTGAGTGACCATTACCTCTACCCAGAGCCAGGGTGTGGACCTGTCCTAAGCTGCTGCCAAGGGTCATATCTTGGTCTGTGATCCAGCTACAGCTGTGGTCTGTAGTGAATGGGGAACAGGCCTGCTTTTCGTCCCGCCCAGCTCCCGCACGGCTAGCTTATACCCCGAAATAACAACACA
>LOEQ01003489.1:11935-41935 GCA_001685075.1 Bramus lutescens
CAAAAGGCCAAGACAGTTTCTTTATTAACCAATAAAAGTAACACATAGACAGATAACCCTCCTACATCAGTGGTCTGTGATAATTTCTGCGGCCAGCGGCACCTCAGGAGGCCTTAGGAATAATGCGAGATGAAATCAGAGGGCTATAATGAGGCAGTCCTGCCCTTCACTGCCCTGGGGAAACTAGCCTTACCCTCTCGCTGCCTACTACAGCAAGAGAGCTGGCCACTGCACTTGAAAGGGCCCCCACCCCTCACAACAGGTGAGGATGAACCTACCCTGAGGGCATGTATGTAAGGGAGCTGACTCCACCACTGAGGCAGTGGCCCCTGTGGCTCCATCTGATGGGCGGCCTGGCTAACACCCAGGCCCGCAACTGGGCCTTGGCTTGGCCTACCTTACCATCCACCATATCTAGGTCTTTCTGGAGCTCCAGAAGGAACTGGTCGTGTGGAACGATACCCGCAAGATCTCCAAGACACAGGATACCCCAGAAGAGCTCCAGCAAACATCCAGTGAGGATGGTGTACCAAAAATCACAGGCCTTGAACCAGACCAAGGACTCATTGCAATGTACAGTTGTCAGTAGAGCTGATGGGACAAAGGGGTATACTATATGACACACTGAAGCCTCCAATGCCATCAGGATGGGTGAAGAGGTGATGGAGAGTCAGGGGAGGAGAAGCAGAAATTTTGCTGTTTCAGGTGTGTTTTTTTGTTCTGTTACTGTTTATTGTTTTGGTTTTTGTTCTTGCTTTTGTTTGGTTGCTTGCTTACTTTGTTTTCTTTGGTGGGTGCAGGAAATGCAACAGGGATGAGGGGGACTATGGGGGGCCAGGAGGTGAACAGAATTGGGGTGCATGATGTGAAACCCCCAAAGATTCAATAAAGAAAACACTAAAGGTGCACTTTTGATACTTTCAAGAGCCACAGTGAGAGACACCACTTCCTAAGCCTTTTTAGATCTGATCTTCTCTAGATAATCTTTCCCTTCAGTTCCAATACATAAGGAGTATGAGCCTCCAGGGCACAATGTCTGGACTGTACAAGAAATACATGTGGGTCCCGAGTCTAGAGCATTTAAGCTAGTGATGAGATGCATAGGCCAAGAATGATGTGCATAGGACCTTGGCGTTAAGGGTAAAAGAGGGGGGGTCAGAACAGGAGCCTAGGACAGTTAACACCTGGTCATGCTGAGACCCTGTGAAGGTCAAAACGCCAACCTTGTTTCATCATCAGATTGGAGTCATTTCTTTCTCTTCTTCCTTTGCCTTCCCTTTCTCCTCTTTTTTTTTTTGTTTTCTTTTCAAAGATCATTTTAATTTTTTAAAACGTTAACTGATTTTTGTGATTGGGTGGCATGCGTGTGCTACATTACTGTGCATGTGTGAAGGACAATAGATCAATGGACAACCTGTGGGAGTCAGCTCTCTCCTCCCACCATGTATGTGGGTCCTCAGCCGTGGTGGCAAGCCCCTTTACCTGCTGTTCCGTGTGGAAAGTCTAAATTGGGTACTTTTCAGAATTCTAAACAAGCTTTCAGTGCTTTAGAAAGGCCTTAGCACGAGACAATTATTTCACAGAAGTACATGTAACTCGTGCACACAAGGAAAAGCAGCCTTTTGGGCGAGACAATTGATTGCTGAAGTGGTGACATGTCCTCAGAAGACTTATCCTGTCTACATGAACACGGATGGTAAGAAATCTAAAAAAGGCCGAAGTCCTACCCAAGCAGAAGTTTTGAATAGAGATTGGAGAGCACTTCACACTCTCCGAATTGTTTTTCTTTTTCTAAGCCGGATACTAAATTTTTTACAGGTACAAGACAGGTACAAAAGTTGGGGGTGTGCCTCAGAGGCAGAGCCCGATAGACAAGTCTGAGTCCTGGTCCTTAGCATTGGGACAAGGATAGTGACAGTGAGAATCGTCATCAAGTTTTAAAAGGTATCTTTAAAGTAACTTTTGAAATAAAACATCTAGAGGTAATGCTTTCATTTTTTAAATTTTTTTTCTAAAACGATTTGTTATGTGTATTCATGTTTTGCCTGCTGGGTTCCCTTGGTAACAACAAGGTGTTAGATCCCCTGTACTGGAGTTACAGATGGTCGTGAGCTACCATGGGAATGCTGGGAACTGAACCTGGGTCCTCTGCAAGTGCAGCAAGAGCTCTTAACTGCTGAGCCATCACTCCAGGCCAAGGTGATTTCTTTAAAAAGTACACTACCAACTATAAATAGTATTCTGATTAACTTGGAAAAATGGTGACACAAAAACAAAACACAACCTTCCTCTTCCCCACAGACAAAAACAAAACAAAAACAAACAAACAAACAACCCCCCCCAACCAAAACCCACAAGGATTCAGCCCCTGCTACAGGCTATTCGGATGGCATCAGGATGGAGTTGTTGGGAGCCATAAATCAGCATGTGCAGAGTTTGGTCCCCAGTTCCTCAGAGAGTAAGTTCTAACCATTCTGTTTGTTTTTGAAATGACAAAATACTTGTGTGTTTATGTTCTATTGGTGTCTCTAGACTAAGGATGACTCTGGTCATTCCTCTGCTTGGCCAAACCTGTTATCATTTATCCTACCTGGTGACCCTGCCACCCCCAGCTCCTGCTGATTATTAAGCCAATAGTCACTTTGAAGAACAACCAAGAAAACTAAAAATTCATATGAAGCAGGAGAATGGGAAGATGCTGAGGTGATATGGAAACACATTACAGCAGCTTTGCTTGTTCACGTCTTTTAGTCTGAAATAACACACATTATTTATTGAATATTTTCAGAATCCTTAAAAGCTTTATTCATTTATGTGCATTTGTGTGTGTATGTGTGTGTGTGTGTGTGTGTGTGTGTGTGTGTATGGGCATGCACACGCTATTATGTAGAGTGAAGGTCTAAGGGCAGCTGGCCAGACTCTTCATACACCAAGAGAGTCTCTGGGATCTAACTTAGGCCAAGGCATTGGCAAGAAGGCACCTTTACCTTCTGGCCCACCTCTTTGGATTCTTTTAGGAGGATCTACTCTTCTATATCTACGTCTCATGATTCATTCTATTAAGGACTAAGACTTTTGATTGATACAGAGCTGTCTACACAGAAATCACCCTGGAAGATTTTGAAAATAGAATTCACAGAGAACTACTTCCATTGTTTCGGTTACAGTAGATTTGAGATGGGCCCTGGATTGTCAATGTTTAAAACTTCCCGATTCTGATGTAACCTCACACCCAAATGTATGACTTTTTGCTAGATAGCTAAAAAGACTCAAAGTCAAAGATAATTTCCTTTCAATTAACACTGTTCACAATTACAAAACCATTACTATGTACATTCCACCAAGACTGTAGATATTCACTTCCACTGAAATTTCCTACAGGTTTGCTTACTTTTAGAGTAGTACTAGGAAGAGTTCTTTGTCCACATTTGAAAAGTTCCAATCTTTTAAAAAAAATGTTTTCAATTTTAGCACGTTTCAAGCACAAATTTCCTTAGTTTGTAAGAACTAAATTCTAAAATAGAAGCAATGGCTCTTTGGTGCCACCTTGTGGCAAAGTAAGATATGGTCAACCCTAAATAATCCCTAAACTGTGAAGACATTGCTGACTCGTTCCCTACTTACAGAAGGTAGTAAAACATACATACCACACTGGATTGACTTTATCTGGCAAGAAGTTTCCTGAATCCTCTGATATTTTTATGAGGGTTACCAACACTAGTAGGAAGTATAGCTGCAGAAGTTACAAACCTTAGTATTTCTCTTGAGAGAAGACACTACCAGCTGTGACTGATCAAGTCAATCTTTCTGTGCCTCAGTTTCCTTATCTTGATCATCTACGGGCATCATGCATTTTAAAGAGGTAAAATGAAGCAGCTGGTATACCATGCAGGAATCACATCACACATGCTCATTAAAAACAGGCAAACAAACAAAATGAGGGAGGGTTTCTACTATTCAGCTACCATCTCTAAAATGTAAGGACACAAGGGGCCCTAATGTCTGGGTGACATGATTTTACAAACTGCATGATTTTCAACTGCATGCAGAATTACATACATGCAAGGTTTTGCATGCCTCTACTCCCAGCACTTGGGAGGCTGACGTAAGATCTCAAGTTCACAAACAAAACCAACCGCTACCACCACTAAAAACCCAGAGTGTGTTACTGCCTCCTTAACCTCATCAGATTCAAAGGAAATATGCATATTATGAAATAATCAGGCACTTTGCATTTTAAAGTCCCATGTCTACCAACGTCTACAACAAAGGCTTGAAAATGTATTGTACTGGGGACTCAGCTCAGTGCTAGAATATTTACACAGTATGTACAAGATTCAGTTAACTCTGCAGAAAGAAGAGAAAAATATTTTATCTCTAGAGACATTCAACTTTTTACTCAAACTGTCTCTCCGAAATTTCTGTATTAATTTGCCTAGAAGTTGGATCTTATTTTTACCTTAATGGTCACCTGTGCTCCTTCTGCAGGGATCACTCCCTCCATGGTGAGGAGCTGAGGTCTGGAGAGAACAGTCTATGAGCCCTGGTCTACAGAAGCTGGCTAATAGTGAAGGATTAATGTATAGACCTGCCTATCCTTTAGCCGAATGTGAACTGTAGCCAGGCATGGTGGCTCATGCAGTACTTTCTTGCTATGAATTGGTCAGCTTAGGCTGCAGTGTGACCTCACGTCAACACAAGCAACCCACCCCCAAATGCGGAGTGGTTAGTAGGAGTATGTAGAGAGACCTGCAGACATGAGAGGAACTAAGGATGGGTTATACAGAACTCCCTAGATCATATTCAAACAGCTGGATTTTGCCCTCAGCATAATGGAGACTAAGGATACCAGTGTTGTTCAGCTTGCACTGATGCTTTTCATCAGGTGGATGAATATTGGGGGCCTGCACAGACGAAATATCTCTGGCCAAAGACAAACTCTCATTGTAACTGGAGAAAGGGCTGCTGTAGAAACTTCCCTCAGACTAGAGACTCTAGACCTTTAACTGAGAGAGATTACGACATGCTGATAAGAGAATCAAATAAGGAAAGCTATGCTCTGTGAAATGGGAGTGCCCAGGCAGCCACTAGGAGGAAAAGCTCCAGACATAGCTGCAAGGTGTGTAAGAAGGCTTCTCCACCATAGAAAGTAAGTACCAGCAAGCCTCTAGCTCTCAAGGGTCAGGCATCAAACCCCCTTCCTCAAGATTTCTACTGAAATCTTTATTGTACTAGGAAGCCGCCGCATTGAATCCTGGTTCAGTGCTGGATCCTGGAGATGATGCCACCACAGGGTGTATTCTCTTATGGATAAAAGTGTTGCCAGACAAAGGATTATAAACTGGTTGAATGAATGTGAGTCCAAGATCGGGGCTGGCTGCTTCTGCATGCTGAGGGACATCTATAGACACCACCCTCCTTGCTTCTGGTGTGGGTCTACCGGCAAACTTGTACGTTTACAACAGCAGAAGCTCCCTGATCCCTGCCTTGTGTTTGTGTGGCATGGTGCCTGTGCTCCAATCTCCCAGAAGATGATTTGCACTGCCTTGAATTACCACCCATGTTCACTTGACCACTTTGGGAAAGACCTATCTTCTCCTAAGGTAGGGATTGGGATGCCACAGCTTTTTCTGGAGGGACATAAGACAGCCCATTACGTGGTACGACATGAAGTTAAAGGTCAAGTCACAGTTACAATGAAACTTTAGGCTTTCAGGATAAAAAAAAAAGGGGGCAGAAACAATTTTCATGTTTTCAGATTACATGCCTCACAGATTTTGTTTCATCCTGACTGCCTGGTCATATTTTTTTCATAGAAAATTTTTAGGGGGGTGGATGTCTGGATTTCAAATCCAGGGCTTCAAGTATGCTAGGTGAGCACTCTACCTCTGAGCTATATAGCATTACCCTACTACCCCTACCCCATGCCTTGTCTATAAAGCCAGAGCTAGGTCGCTCTCCTTACAAACTACCTTCTCATGTAATAAGTATTGTAACTGAATTCATTTTCTAACAATTCTCATTGACATACCCCTCAAAATGCCACTAATTTTAAAATTTGGCAATTTACTTTAAAAACCTCATTTTGTATGTGTATTTGCCCATATATAGAGGTCACAGGACAACTTACAAGAGTGCTTCTCTCAAGTACGGGGGCTTGAATTCAGGCCATCCAGTCTGGTGGCCTTTATCTTGACTTGCTGAGTCATCTTACTGCCCCAACTACTCCCTTTAGCTAACACGATCCTAGAGCTACTTAACGTATGGGGACTACATGACTAGTACTTGTAGGCATCCTTCAAGGACCTTCAAGACAATGAGAGAGCAAGACACACTGACTGCAGATGACAGACTAGACGAAGCTCTGCAGGGCATTCAAACAGGACAGAAAAGTACCTTGTCTGGTTCACAGTACGGAGGCAAAGTAGGTTTTAAAGAGAGGAGCTGGGTATCGGCCTATGCCGTCAACCACATCACACCACCTCTTACAATAACGGAAGAGAAACTTTGTTTAGTTCTATTTTATGAAAGGCAAACAAACTGCAGAAATCTGAAGTTTTATTTCAGGAACCACCATGGATTTTGCTTTTACTCTAAAGGTTATTTGATACACGGTGTTCAGAAATACATCTATTTGTAGTTGTATCAGTTTTGTCTAATGCAAAGGACAAGCATGACTCATACAAATATATTTTAAATAAGCCTTGAATCAGAATTTAATTGCTAAATGACTCATCTATTGGAAAAGTACGGTTTCACATTCCAAATTATTTTCTCAAGCTAAAAAGAGTACAAGTGTATCAAACCTTTGCCAGTATTTTTAAAAACCATGTCCACTTACAAATTAGTTTAAAACTTCTTTAAAATTAATAATCAAGTGATGTTCCTTATTATGTAACTATTATAACTTCAACAACCTTTGAAGAAACATTACTCGTAAATTTTGGACAATTAAAAGCTATGAGATTATTCCCAGAAGAGAAACGACTGTAAGTTAAAAACGCACAGACATTTATTTAGGAGGTACAATCACTAGAGTCCTTAAGTCAATGATCATTCCACATCATAATCACATGTATTCTTTTAATAAATCATGCTGGCAGTGCTTTCCAGGTAAGCCATAACAATATCTCCTATTGGATTCTATTCATTTTAATTGTAAACAAAGTACTTGAACAAAATACCTTAAAACTTTACAACAGGAAGACGATCTTAAAAACTAAACCACCAAGCTTTAAACATGGCTACAACAATGGAGGGCACAGTGATGGGCGAAGGAGCTGCATGGAGACAGCACAGAATCACCACTCAGTGGTTTTGCATCTGAAAATTTTACACATGCTCTTTCAAATAACCTAAAAACTTTTTTTTAAAGGTAAATGGGGGGCAGAAGGAAAAAACACTGAATTTTACAATTACATTATTGGTAGGTTTCACTTTAAAAAAGAAAAAAGGAAGGCCAGCCTGGTTTACACAGTGAATTCCAGGACAGCTAGGGATAGAGACCTCCAAAAAGGTCAACTGTAACTGTTTTGTAAATAAAGAAAGCCAAATATCTTTGAAGTCCATAAAGAGGTACTAAGAAATACAATCAATCATTACTTAGCTTCTGATTATATGTACTTCCAGAGTCCAGTATAATCGGAAATTCCACGAGCAAGTGCTTCTCAAAGGTGGGTTTCCATCAGAACTACACAGAATGAGCTTCTAAAGGCAACAGGGGGTAGACTTGGTCAAAACACATGACATAAAATTGTTAACCAACAAAGAAATGATTTTGACTTGGCTATTCTTAGAAGGGACCTAGGTATCAGTAAGTTCTAAGCTCTGCAGGGCACTCTAACATGCAGCTAAGGTTGAGAACCACCAAGTCAACTCAGTTTGAACTATTTAAGAAAATAAATGGAAGACTGCGGCAAAGGGAAATTTACGTTGTAAGTTACAAATGAAACAAACACTATTATATATTTACTGCTTGCTTGGTCTTATTCACAAACCATCCATTTATTAGATGATGCTCCTTCCCTTTCTTGTTACACAAGAAGACTACTGTACATCTGCCATGGCATTTTCCTATGGTCAATATTTAAAATTCTGAGCTACGAGAATTGTATCAATGAAAGCAAGCTATTGCTACTCATGCTCAATTGTACCAAGCAAAGCTATGCATTTGGCTCCTTTAAGTTACTTTTAAGAATTATAAATAGGTATCAGCCCACAGAAAGAACAGATTGTGAATTACTGCAGAAAAGCTTACTCGACAAACTAAAAAAAGAAAAAAAAATGTTAACTTGGCTGAAATTCTGCAATCGCTGAAACATGAACCAGGAAGCTGTAATTATAACGGAACGCTGATGCGTCCTCAGGAGCAACTGCAGCCAGAGTAGTGAGGCTGAGACAAGGTTTCCCCAGGGTGTACTTGTCCTGTGAAGTACGAATACAAGCACAACAATAATATTACTGTTCTATATGCACCAACTTTAATACAGAGTTTTACAACAAATACCTCTAATAATCTTACAATTAAATTAAAATATGTCAAACTCTTCTATACTACTTTGGTGTCAACATTTTAAAAACATATCAGCTAATTTTGAAAATATACAAGTCAACGTGATCCTATCAATATCAAGCACATTTTGTAGTGGACTAAAGACATTCAACCATGCACAATCCAGTGTTCAATTCCTAAATGATAAATAACAATGCTGATTGACTTTTACTCTGAAAACCACTGAAAACTGCAGATATCTTGTAAGACTGACAGTGCTCACAAACATGCAAAAACACATACACACTTCCATTCTTCCTGAAGGAATGTTACAAAATGCCCATTTTTTTAAAAAAATAAAGATAATAAAGTCATAATTATGATAAATTACTGCATTTCAACCCATTAGTTTCTTAACATTGTTACTTAAACCCTTTACGAATGTTCCTATAAGTCTGTGACTGAAAATGAATCAACTTTGATTTCAGCTTTTAGAAGACTTAGTCACAATCACACAATAGCTGCCTTTTAGTAAAATGGTGACATCCAGTGGACAAATGGTCAAAAGCTTGTTCAAACTCCCAATGCTATTTGGATCATAATGACATGAAGCACTCTGAACTCCACTCATTGTGAGACTTAAGAAGCAGCCTGTTTCTCTATCTTAAACAAACCTTGTCTTCCCTTCCTGTCTCTAATCAGTACTAAGCTGGGTAAGTAATTATGTTGGGCTCTTCAGGCACCACATTTGAAGTTATTACTTTGTCTTGCTTCTATTTCTCTCGGCACAAAGTAAGTGACTCATCTCTAGGCATGGAAGAACTGAAATATGAGAAATATATTTAAATACAAATGAATAGCATAAAAATTTGAAAAGTTGACATCTGAGCTTGTTTGCATTTATAATTTATGACATAGTGCTAAATATAAATAAGGGATTTAGTCATTAATGCTAAAAATCAAATTATATCCTCTCACCTCCCTGCTTAAATATTATGAAAGAATACATATTTCAGCAATGATTGCTTCAGTGTTTAAAAACTTACTTTTACAAATCAGTATAAATGAATACATTATACATTGTTTAAATAAAAGTAGAAAGGTTCCACTATAGCTATGATTTACCACTGATTACAGATACTTTATGTATGTTCTAAGTACAAAATGCAGCAGCAATGCCAACACTCAGTGTCATAAACCACTGAAGGCGAGACTGCTAGGTTTAATTTCTTGGAAAACTGAAAAGAAATTTCACAAAGAAATTGCAATAAGCAAAAGGAAATACTGGAGAACTATTATTTGTAAATAAGTTGCCAAATGAAGAAACCTCTTTTTAAAAAAAGATTAAGAATGTAAAAGTACATTTTAATATTAAAAAAGCATTTTTAAAAATCTATAACAACTTTGTGACAAACTGCATTTGAAAAAGGCCTGTAAAAACAGCAGGACAGAACCGCCCTCATCACCTTTTACTTTTTCTCGTGAGAAAAAAAGTGTATGCTTCTCTACAACCGTAAGTGATGCTAAAATAGGCATTTATAAAAGGGCAACAAGATTTCACAGAAGTTTCTGGTGTTTTATAATCATTGGCATTGAGGCCATCAGTAGGTCACAAGTAAAACTTTTCTAGCTAAAAGCAAAGAGGAACATAAAGTTTTTAAATGATTAGGTTTGTTGTCTGCGTTTTGCCGATCTCATTTTTTCAAAGCGTGATTCCATTTCTTCCAAGACCTTTGGCGTATATCGTACCACTAATTTAACCTTCCCTTGGGCCGCCTTTAGTAGTTCCACAGCTTTCTCATGATGCTCTCCTTCAACACTCTGGAAAAGTGCACACACATAAAACAATTAACACGTAATCCAACAATTAACAAGTAAACAAGTTCATAAATAATCCAATCTGTAAAAAATGTTTAAACATAATTAAACATTTTAAGCATTAATTCATTTCAGCATTACAAAGATAATAATCTTACTCCGTGAGTTTTAATCAATATGAAGTCCTATGAGACACATTTGTGCACACTCTAGGAATACACACCTCATTACTGCAGTAGGGCAGCAGTAGATCAAGTAACTGCCATTCTACACAAGTAAAATGCCAGTTTATTTCTAACCTAACACACAGCTTTAGCTCCTTGAAAGACTGCTGACTTACACGGGAGTTGCTCTATAGCTCATACTAACAACTCTGGGCTGGGATTTAACTCAGTGGTCAAGCGGTTGCATGGTATTATGAGTTAAGTGTTCACTCACCAAAAACCTCCACTATCACTAGCTTCCAAAACAACCATACAACAGTGTAGGGAGCAGTAGTAGCACCTGGGCTTCTCTCAAGGGACTTTAAAACTCAGTCAAGGAAGCTTTCCCCTTTTACCTTCTGATTCGATTGTTCCAGTGCACCCCCAAGTGGCTACATTGCATTATTACAAAGAGCAAATATAAATAGATTTATCTTTACCACTCCGTTAACAGAAAGTAGCTGATCTCCTCGCTTGAGGCCCCCATGTCTGTCAGCAATTCCACCCGGAATTATCCGTGAGATATAGATTGGTGAGTTTTGTTCTTTGCCTCCCATGATATTGAATCCAAGGCCTTCTTCTGTTTTGGGTAACTCAACAACTCGGGGGTGGGAGTGCCCTTCACTGGCAGCAAATGCAGCAACAGTAGCCTGAAAGAGAAATAAACACATTTAAGAACAAACATTTTTGGGGGGTTGGGGTTTGAACCCAGGGACTCAGATATGGTAAGCACGTGCATCGTTCTACATCTCTAGTCTATTTAAGCCACTTTTGAACCACACAGCTTTTCATTTGTGAGCTTCCACAACTTCACTGTAAGTCAAACAAGTTTGCAGGAGATAACTGAAAATATAAATATTCAGAGATCATGTGGGAAGTAAACTTCAGATCACACTAGCTCCTCCAGATCTCAGAAACATGCTGCTGCAGGTGCACAGTGCTGGTCAAGAAGGCATGAGAAAGATGTGTAGATATTAAGAGGGAAGCCCTGCTTGAGGATGCCAACAGCCCTGAGCTGGTTCCTTCAGGGGACCCTGGGCAAGACACAACCTACTTACATAAATGTGTCCTAGGAAATCATTTTGGCTGCTATATTGTTTGAATCAAATACTAAATAACAAAAACTTATAGAAATAACTTAACATTTAGAAAAGGAAAGGTGCTTATAACCCATATGAATGCTTTTTGTTGCTTTAGCTAAAGTATCTAGCTACAACTAAAAAGAAAATGATATAGAAGAGATATAAATATATCTGATTATATTCTAACACAGGTTTACATTCTGTTCCCTTTTCCATTTAAAGGCATCATTTTCATTATGGATCCTGAATGGAAAATCAAAAATGAGGAGGGAGGGGAAAGATGTTGAGACTTATTGAATGCCAACTACTATCTCAGAAGCACTAAAAAAGACCCGAATCTACAAACAACCAAGATTCGCAAGCTCTGAGGTCTGTAAGTCAGAGAAAACCAATTTCTTTGGGGGATGAAGGCATAAAATAGGCTAGCTTCAAACTCTTCATCTTCATGCCTTAGCCTAAAGTGCTGGGATTGCAAGTATGTTGACAAAACTTGCAAAAAAAAAAGTTTCTTTTCTGAAACATGGTCTAATTTAGCCCAGGCTGGCCCCAAGCATGTTACAGACCCAATAACCTTAAATTTCTGCCCCACCTCCCAAATGATGGTATTATAGGCATACACCACACCTGGTTTTACGTGGTGCTAAGGATGGAGGTAGCTCAAAACCTTATGCACGCTAGGCAGATACTCTATAAACTGAACTAGACCCACACACCTTCCCAAACCCCAAGTGTCTACAGATTTAGCAACTTTGACCAAAGGAAACCTACACATTTAAATACTTGTACTTAATGAAGATTCCGGTACTTCCCTTTGTGAACCAGTAACTAGCAATAAAAAACAGCCTGCTATTAAGTACTTGTAATATATGTTAACATATTCTAAGTACATAAGATACACATCTTGTTGGGGAATATTATTTTAAGGTGTGTTACTTTATGCTGTGGAACATTTTGTTTACTGATGTAAAGATGAGTTGTTTTTGTTTATGATGCAATTTTTTTAACTCTGTGAAGCTGTGTTACTGTGCCTGTCTAAAATACCTGATAGTTCTAATTAAGAGGAAGCAGAGGCAAGGAGAGGCGGGGCTGGCATGCAGAGACTATAAATAGGAGGAGAAATGAGGAAGAGCAGCAAGAAAGAGAGAACAAGGAAAGGAAGATGTCAGGGGCCAGCCAGCCATGGAGTAAGATATATAGTAAAAGAAAGATATATAGAAGTAAGAAAAGGAAAAAGTCCAGAGACAAAAGGTAGTCAGGATAATTTAAAAGTTAGAAAAGCTGGAAAGAAACAAAATAAGCTAAGGATGGGTATTAACAAGTTAGAATAAGTCTCTCTGTGTGATTTATTTGGGAGCTGCATAGTGGCCCCCCAAAAAGCCAAGAGCGAAAGAGAAAACAGCAAAACCACATAACAACATCTAGCTCATTGTCTGAGTTATTTGAGGAAAATAACATTGGCACAAAAACAAAACAAACCACCCCCCCGCCCCCCAACATGTCATGGACAGCCCCGAGGACGTGGCCTAAGACCAACTAACACTGTCCAATATGTGCTGGGCCAAAGTCAAGGGAAAATCCAAGAGCAATGTGAGGGTTTAACCTAGAGTCCCCAGGATTATCGTTCACATAGTGCTGTGTCGTGTAAGGAAAGCAGTCTACCTTTATGCTTCTTCATCAACAATGAAGTCTTCTTCATTGATTATAATCACAAATCTGTATAATGTACTGAATACAATTATATGAGGTATGCTATACATATTATTGTATTCTCAGTATATTGCCAAATAGTATCACAAAATCTTATAAAGCCAACAAAACACTCCTATTTCTTAGTACTTGAGAAATATAGCATAGTTTGGAATATATGCTAGTTTTAAAAGATACTATGTATCTTATAATTGCATGTTAAATCTTCAATTATGACTTCTGTACTTTATATACACATACATACATATATGCACACATATACAGACAGCTTGTATGTCTCTGTGTGAGCATGTGCTGACTCCCTGGCCAGTGAGCGTCCACGATATTCATCTCTTTAATCCTCCAGCACTAGGGTTATAGACACTGTTATTCTGAGCATTTACTTGGAAGTTGGGGATCTGTACTTATGCCCTATTGCTTATATAAGAAATACTTTACCCACTAAGCTATTTCCCAGGCCATGTTCTAGTTCTGTGTTTTGGAGCCCCACTTTTGATACCTTTGCAGTTGCATTAGCTCTCACTTCAGGGCTGCTACTGATGTCCACAGTTTCATAAACATGTTCATACACCTGCAAAACACAACGTTTTCATATTTAAGTTCTGGGACATGTTTGAGTTCTAGAGAAGCTAACAAATATGTTAAAATTTCCTAAAGACATTTTTGTAAAATGTAAATGCTTTCCCATTTGGCATTTCAAAAAAAAATTCTTCTTTCTTAGTGGTGGTATTGGGAGTTGAACCCAGGATTTCATACACGTTAGGCACATACAAAATCTGCAACTCAATTCTACGAGCTATATGCCCAGCTAAAAATTCCAAAAAATGAGAGACAAGACCAGTTCTAATGTTTTCTTTTTTCATGTAGGCTGATGTATAACTCACTGTGTAGGTCAGGCTGTGCTCTATCTCATGGGCATTCTCCTGCCTCACCCTCCTGAGTATTGAGATTACAGGCTTGAGCCACCATGTCCAGCTCTAGTTCATTTTCTCTTGTATTTCAGAATTCAGATTTCAGTGTATTTCTGTAGCTAATTAACACAAAATCTAAGCAAATATCAACCATGTGAACTTACCTCCCTCACAGCATTGCAGAACTCACTCTGAAGGACTCTTTGCAAAGCCTGAAGTTTCTGTGGTGGCACCTCTCCACTCCTTTGTAGTTTTTCCAACAATTCAATTGCTCTGCAGATATCTACAGGAAAACAAAACACAAGTGCTAATTCTTGCTAAGAACTCTCTCATTCCCTTAGAACATTGTAGCTGCTAAGATTAATGCAAAGGCTAGCCAGGTGTGGTGCCCCATTCAAATAATCCTCACTCCAGAAGCTGAAGCAGGGTGATCACCATCTGTTAAAGACCAGCTTGGGTTTCAATACTGCCTCAAGAACAAAACAAACAACCCCAAACCCCCAATTCCCCAAAAGACAAAGAATATATAATAAAAAAGAAAAATCTTTAATCAGAAAAGTTAACAGTATTATCATTATTTAGTCAATAAAAATTTACCTAATCATCTCATTGGTAACCAAAGTGGCCAACCAGTACTAGAGATCGTGTGCTAGTGACTTCCGCAAGGAAAACATTATACATATGTAATACAGACTGTTTCATGACACATGGAAATGCAATTAGTTGTGAGGATTGCTAACACTGTTTTAATTCAGACATGTCCAGATATAGTTTACAAAACAGAAAGAAAAAATAGCTTTATCAATCTGATCCTAATGCTTGTGTGTAATCTTGGATAAGTTTCCCAGATTGTTTTGCAGTCTTTCACTGTAAAACATCAATAATAGTACCTCATACAGGAAAAAGAAAAGGAAATAAAAAGGCTCAGAGCACATATATGCCTCATTGGTATGGACTAATCTTAAGAAATATTAAGGGGAGCCGAGCGGTGGTGGCACATGCCTCTAATCTCAGCACGAGGGAGGCAGATACAGGTTGTAGCTCTGTGAGTTTGAGTTCAGCCTGGTCTACAGAGTGAGTTCCAGCAGACTCCAAAGCTACAGAGAACCCTGTTTGAAAAATCAATCATTAAACAAACAGACAAACAAACAAACAAACAAACACTAAGGGATCAGGAGTTCAGCAGTTAAAAGCAATTCCAGATTCCCAGCACCCACTTGGGCATCTCACAATTACCTAAAGCTCCAGTTCTAGGGATCTGACAACCTTGTCTGGTCTCTTACCACCATCTAATACACACAACTTAGAAAGAAAAAAACACTGAAAAAGAAAAATACACAACAAATTACACACATAAACACACAAATTAGGTTACTGTGATTAGAAAATGTCCAAATGGGTTTTATGAACAAAGAACTTTCGAAGATGAAGATTCATGTTATAACACTATTATATCATGACCTCTGTTCTGATCCCCAAGGTTTTTCTGAACCCAAGCCTAAATGTATTACTAACACTAATTAACCAAAATTTCAGTAAATTTTAATCTTGTTCATTTACCTCCAAAGATTAGTCCTTAAACACTTTTGACTTAGTGGGGGAAGTTTTGGATGTCATGCTACACTAAAGAACCAGCTATTTACTTCACAGACTTAGGACTTTTCTTTGCACTTGCAGATGAAAAGGTCCAAATAAACTGAGCAGGGAAGCAAAGCGTTGATTCAGTTCTGGATAATAAATCGTAAAGTGTTTTGAATCAAGCAGACTGCCTCTGCTTTGATTGCCACCTCCAAGAGTGGGTAGGAAATGCTGTTGCAGGAGTCGCTCGCTGGCTTACAAAGTTACGATTGATTATCCACACTAAAATCCTGTAGTAGGCCTGCAAATGTAGCTCAGTGGTAGAGTGCTCACCTTCCATGAGCAATGCCCTCAACTCAGTAGCCAACGTGGTGGAAAGAAGGAAAGCGGAAGGGAGAAGGAAGGAGTAGAGAGAACAAGTCCAGCTAATTAACACTTGGAAGCAAGCTAAACTCTATTAAATCTAAACTGTACCAAAAAGCTCAGGGAGATTGTGTGCTGGTGAATTATATTTTGATGAGTTAGAAGACAGACAGGAATTTACTCAGAGGTGCTGCTTTACTGTGAACTCTTGAGAGTATCTGCCAGGTCTGTTAGATTCCTCAATCAGAATCTGACTTGATGATGTCATCTGACTTGCTGACCCTGTTAACTGGCCTTCATCCCCACCAACATTTTGAGTTTTCTACTGTATAACTAAAAACTTTGTAACTGTAAACAGCAAATGCCAGAGGATCAGGGTCCACATTTTGTGCTTCATTTAAAAATACCAAGAATGCCAACTTGTTAGAATACTCCAATTACTCTAACACAACAGATTTGTTCCTATCCACAAGGCACACTGACATTATGCTCCAGAAGAAAATGTCACAGCTGTAAGCCTACCTTAGTCTTTCCCAAGCTACCCTCGGTCACAGAATGCCGCTTTAATTAAAGCCCTGATAGGCTGGAGAGAAACAAGTCCGCGGAAAGCGGCTCTTTTAAGTGCACCAACTTTAAAATTATTTCCTTCTTGGGCAATATTAATATAGAGACTGCAAATGCAAATACTAATATATGCAAAGTAGTGTCAAACTCCATTCCACGCTTTGTTTGCCAACAGTACTCTAAACGGCCAACAAGCACTTCCTGAGTACTCTAACTTGCAGTTGTAAAAAGCTTGCTCCAGTTGTTTGAAATCTAACGATTTGGGCCGGGCAGAGTGCAATGTTGGAAATCTGGAACTGACCACTGGTAGAGTATTTCCACAGCAGGTTTTATTTTTCTTGACTGCTCTAAGAAGTAATCAACCAACCTGGTTGGCAACTGTAGGGCTTCTAAGGAAGGACTAGTATTGCACTTAGGAGTGATTTACAACTAACTACTACTCCACCTAGTTACATAATTTTCGCAAGACTAAGCCAGTAGAATTGTTTTTAAAGCATCCCCTCCGTGACTGGAAGGAATGCAAAACCCAAGAAATACCAACTCAAGGCCCAGGAGGCTGTGGTCAGAGTAATGAAGGCGTCTGTGTTGAAATGCGGGCGAGAGAGTTTATGCGGGAATGTGCTTGTGTCTGCCAAGTGTATGAACGAGGGCGAGAGGGCACACGAATTCGTTCACTCACGGGGGGCAATGAAGGTAGAGTCCCGAACAGCGTGTGGGGCTCTCGCTTTTAGGGTTTATAAAGCCGAAAGCCGCATCTGCAGTGACCCAGGGAGTGTCCATGCCTGCCACCGTGAGCAGGTCGTCAGGACCGAGCTGCGCCCACCGTGGGGTTGAACGGAGTGTGTCTGGCGAGCTTTCAATCCGCGGCCNGGCGATGCGGACCCGCAGGAAGTGACGACACAGAGACCGCGGTGGGCGGGGCCGGGAAGCCGGAAGGGTGAGGAGGGTTAGTAACGCGAGAGCCCGAAGGATGCGGGTTCCCTACGCACAGATGTGGCGGCTGAGGATGCGTGGTCCAGGTGTTGCTCGCTGTTCGTTGGTCTGTGCTCGCCCACTTCCAACCATCTGAGGTTGAAAAGAACCGATCTCCCGACTTGTCCCTTGCCTCGGGGAAGCCATGTCTTTAGTTACAGGACCTGCTTGGTTCGCGGCAGCCAGCCTTTGACCTTGGACTTTCACACTGACCATCTCTCTACCGGTTTCTCCATGTCCAAGACTCTTATAAAAAATGATAATAATCCACAATTCGACTCTTTCCCACAAGTCTGTTTGAGGAGAAGGGTAGACAATACATAGTAATTGGCTGGGAGAGAAGATGCTTCGGTGCATCTCAAAGTAACGCTTTTAATTGACCAGAATCTTGTGTAAATGAAGTATGAAGCTTATATGTTGTTTTGTAGATCCAATTTCTAATTTGTAAAAGCTTTTTGCACGTATAAGTGTTTTGCCTGCATGAATGTTTGTGCATCATTTACATGCCTGGTGCCTATGGAGGCCACAAGAGGGCATTGGATCCCCTAAAACTGACATTAAAGATGGTTGTGAGTTGCCATGTGGGTGTTGAGACTCTAACCCCAGGCTAAGAGCAGCCAGTACTCCTAATAGTTGTGCCATCTCTCGATCCCCTCATAGGGCCACGTCTAAAAATTTTGTGAACCCAAGTGCTTTTAGTCCCTAATTTAAGAGATAATTTTCATGAAATTCATATTTGACTAGCAAATCCCTTGATCTGTGTTAAGTTCTCAACACCTCCAGAACAGGATTGGTTTAATACCTCACTGATGGTTGGGGATCTACTCCGTTCAGCTACAGTCTTCTACATATTATTATGTAGAGCCAATTCAGACTTTTGTGTAAGACTTCATCGAATTCTACCACTGGGTAGTGGTCGTCAAGCTTCCTCATGCTCGGTGCAAATTATGTAGGTTTTTTTATGCTGATAGGAACTATTCTTATGAACTACAGTTACACATTAACTTTTCCTCTCCCTACACTGTTTTTCAATGCCTGAGAATCAAACCCACAGACTTTTATATGCTACATAAATGCTCATCTGGTGTAGCTAGTCTGAGCTACATCTTCTATCCTCTGCTCCTTTGAAGTAGTCTTTTTCCATGTCTTTGATAATTGTGACATAATAATAAAATTCCAGAATTCTAGGTTTAAATAGAAGACCATAAAGATTTCTAGAGGATAAAAAGTCATCCTCTAATGACTAGCAATCAGAATAGGATGCACTTTACATTAACATCCCTGGAAGAACTCTGCAAGCCATACAATTTGATAGAAAAGTAACTACCAAACTAGAATTCCCTATTTGTTTTCTAGAGCTTCCATAGCAAAGAATAACAAGTGGAATGTCTTAAGACAGCAGATAGTTTTCTCATGTTTCTAAAATGAAGGCACTGTGCTCCTTCTGAATCTACAGGAACCCTTCATTGTTTCTTCTTGGTTTTCTAGAAGTTTCCTGGCAGTCATTGGTGTTCCTGACTTGCAATTGTGTTGCTCCAATCTTTGTTTTGTTGTCACGTGGCATTCTATTATTTCATCAGAGCATTTACTGATAAGAAGAACAGTTATATTGGATCAGGGGCCTACTCCAACCCAATATGCTGTCATCATAATCATAACTAATTACTTAAGCAGGGGACCTGCTTCCAAATACATTCTGATTCTTAAGCACATTTTTAAAGGGGAGGAGTCAATTTATTGTACTTATGAAATTATCAGAAGTAAAGGTATACCAAAAGATGTCTTAGGGCCCTGGATATAGCCCAGCATTTGAGCATTTGTCTAGTGTGTAAAACACCCTGGGTTTGATCCAAAATTTTATATTAAACATGTACATTCTAAAAAAATTAATTTCCATGTATAATTTCTCAAAAGCAATTAGCAAATATGCCCCATTAGAATTAGGAAGTTAGGCTGCAGCTGTAGCTCAGGGGTAGAGCCTAGCCCATACCTGGCCCTTGAGTCCAATCATCAGAAAAACAGAAAACCAATGAAGATGATTCTAGAATGCTTGTTTTATTAGTATCTCAAGAGAAACAGAACCAACAGAATGTATGTACGCACATGGGTGTACATGCATGGAAACACACACACAGATTTATTATGAGAGGTTGATTCAAGTGATCATGAAAGATAAGGAGCCTCTTGATCTGTGGCCTACAAGAGATGGGGAAATGCAGGAAACGAGATGGTCATAGTTTCAGTACAAAGTCAAAGGTTAAAAAAAAGCAGAGATGTTATTGGTGTAACTCCTAGTCTGTGGTTGGGGACCTGATGCTCAGAACCACTGCTCCAAAGGCAGAAGGCGTATAACCCGTTCTAATCTGAGAGAATGCTGCCCTTGTCTGCTCCTTTGTCCTATCTAGGCCCTCAAAGGATAGATTAGATGATGACTACCCACACTGCTGATGGTGACCTTTTCTCAATTTATCAAGCAAATGCTAAGCACTTTCACAAACACCCTGGCCCCATCCAAAAATAATGCTTTATCAGCTATCTGGCTATCCTTTTGTTGTTCTTAGACAAGGTCTCTCTGCAGCCCTGTCTATCTTAAAACTTGCTGTATAGACCAGGTTGGCCTCCAATTTACAGAGGTCCACTTGCTTATGTCTCCAGAGTGCTGAGATCAAGGCTTGTGCTATTATCCTCAGTCTGAGCATCTTTTAGCCCAGTTAAGTTGATACTTTAGGTTAGCCATTAACAGTTTTCTGTTGAGTTTAGGGGAAAGGCTGTGACCCCTGTGGGCAACAGGCCTTACTTACTCCAAAGTAGGGGTGAATCAGATTATCTGGCCTGGTCTTACCAGTAGCTCAGGTGGAGTGGGTCTGGATCCCAGTTTACCTACAGCAACATTTTTCCCCAGGAAGAAGCCACATTCATTTAAAGTGTCAAGATCATGAAACTCAACTGCGAAAAACTCAAGTTGGATAACTGCCAGGCACTACTGGAGCTGGAGATGAAATCAGGCCTCAAGTCAAATCTCCGTGAGCTCAAAATCAAGATCGCCAAGCAAATCAAACTTGATGGTTGCTTGGAAAGTGATCCTAATTGTTGTTCCAGTCTCTCAACTGAAATGTTCCCAGAAAATCCAAGTCCAGTTAGTATGTGAATTGGGGAAAAGTTTACTAGGAAGCATGTATTCTTTATTGCTCTGGGGAGAATTCTGCCTAAGCCAGTTCAATAAAAACATGCAAAANAAAAAAAAAAAAGCCAACATGTCCCAGAAGCCAAACACTGACTTTTGTGCATGATCCAGCCTTGAGGATTTGGCCTTTTCAAGTGAAACTTTGAGCAGGAGGATCCACTGAAACTGGGTGGCAGTTGTCTCATTTAGACACAGTGTGTCAGAACAGTGGAGCACAAGGTCAAACTTTTCTTCAGTAACAGGGAATCTGAGGCCCTCCTGATTCTCATGGGCACCAGGCATGTATATGGTGCACATACATACATAGAAGCAGAGCAGTCATGCACACAAATCTTCAAACCCCAAACAACAGTTATGGTCCTTCTTTCTGAGTCTTCAAAGTGCTAGGATGATATGCACATGCCACAACAAACCTGACTAGATGTAGTTTAATAAAAGGAAAATAAAGAAAAACAAAAGCAATAATATTAGGTAAGGTAAAACTTGACATATTTTACCTTTGAATCTAAGTTGTTTTAGTCTCATGTTTTCAAATAGAAATAGTAACTCTTGGTTACAGATATTATGAAAAGGTATAGGAGACCTACGTTACAAATACTGTTTGAATGGTTGGAGAGTGCAGACAATAGGGCCAGTAAGAGTGCTGGTGGATGTGTAACTTAAAGGTACTTTTCCAGTCAAAATTTGACCACGTGGGCTTATGAGGTATTGAGAATAGTATAGTCTCACTTTTGATGAGTTTTCTCATTTATCAAAAACAATGAAGAAGACCTGAAAATTACTTGATGATATGTACATGATGTACAGCAAATAACACAAATATTTATGTAAATACATATTCTTTAAAACTTGGAATTTAATAAATCAGAATCTTGTAGGGAGAGCTGGTCCTTTGTCCCAGCTGCCCAACTAGCTTACACCAGAAATAATCACACAGAAATTGTATTAATTAAAACACTGCTTGGCTATTAGCTCTAGCCTCCTATTGGCTAACTCTTACATCTTAATTTAACCCATTTATCTTAATCTGTGTCTCACCGTGAGGTCGTGGCTTACTGGGAAAGATTTAGCATGTCTGATTCTGGCAGCTCCATGGCGGTTCTCTGACTCTGTTTTCTTCCAGAATTCAGTTCTGTCTTCTCTACCTACCTAAGTTCTGCCCTATCAGGCCAAGCAGTTTCTTTATTTATTAACCAATGAAAACAACACAAATACAGAAGGACCTCCTACACCAGAATCTCTAAGAAAATCTCTGGTAATATACTTTTTTTTATTTGTGTACTTATTTCTGTATAGGTGCTGAGGATTGAACCCAGTCCTTATACATGCTAATAACTCTCGAATCAACATTTCTTAAACTCAGTGGTTCTGACACATTCAGAGTGAGTCATTGACCTCTTTTGGGGGTTCAAAAATTATTCCTGAGGCCCTTTCCAACTAAAATTATTTTTTCATTACAAAAGCATAGAGGCAAAGTTATCAAGAGAATTACTAGAATCATAAAAAGAATATTCTTGTACAGAGGGCAACATGTCCAATTGATTTTAGAATTAGTTTTATAGTATTTGAGTCACAGGTAAAGAAGAAAAAAGTTCTAGGAACTGCTTCTGAGTGGGATAGGTATGATTCAAGATGACAACCCATTTGTCCTTAACATGCAAAATGAGGAAAGCAGCTGTTGTGCAAAGAAAGATCCCTTCCGAATGGGTAGCTCCATCACAGCTGGGGGAGACCTGGAGAGTACAGAAGGCATGGGTCAGTGTCTTGTATCTCAGAGGCTATTCTGAGCCTGAATGAAAGACCAGCTTTAGCTCTTATGCCTCTGCTGGGTTAAGAAGTCACCCACCCAGCCTTCTAATCATGACTTTTTCTTCCCATGAAAGAGATCCTCTTCTCCAGTTGCCTTTCCCTGTCACTCCCTGCCTCAGAGATGTAAGGGGACTTTAAAGTTAGAATGAGAAGTCTACATCTAGGCAAATCTACTGAAAACTAAATTATGCAAATTTAGTTTTTGAATAACAAACAAGAGTCCTAAGTAAGCTGCCAGGCAATCAGAACTTTTTTACCTTAGAAATTGTAATCACATCAGTGAAGCAAAAGGGGAGTAGGTAGGTAAACCTGGGGGCAGGAGGCTGTCTAGGGAAAGAGGGAAAATGAAAAGGATTATGATAAGGCAAGATGCTCTATTTTATTGCCTGTAGATCTGTACAGAAATAGTCACTACTGTATAAAATAGCAATTGTGGAGGGCTATATCTTTTAAAGGTTTTTGGTAGAGCAATTAAATCCTCAACTTACTGTATTTTCCCACAGCAGAGTTTATATGGTATTTATTCCTTAGAAAAGTAAAACCTTGGGCAAATATCTTATTTTACTTAATGTGAATGTCATGGTCAAATGCAAAATAGTTGGCATTTAAAATGAATTAAGTGTGCTGAGAATGTAGCTCAGTTTGCCTGGCAGGCAAGAAGCCCTGGATTCCCCAGTACTACATAAACCAACTGTGTTGTTCCGTGCCCTTAGTTTCAACACTTGGGGTTAGAAGCAAGATCAGAAATCAAAGTTATTTTTGGTTACATATTGTGTTCGAGGCCATCCCGGACTACAGGAACCCTTCTCTCTAAACAAGCAGATAAACAAAATTAGTTAATATACCACAGTACTTGGTCTAATCAGTTAAATTTGACAGTGTGGAGAAGTCTCTTCACCTTTTGAAGGGAAATTGTTAGAGAACTCGACTCTCACTCAGTTTCAGAGATCTAAAGTAATCTCTGCTGCTCTTGTTCGATGGATTTCAGATTAAAGTGTGAGAGTTGACTTTTTAATGTCAATTGTTTCATCATCACTCTGAAGTGCATATAAGACACAGCTTGATGTATTTTTCTGGCATCCTCCTGACGCACCCTTGCCCTAAATAAATCTGTTTGCCAGGATCTTGTCGCTTAAATTAGCCATCTCAAACTCTTGGTCCTGCCAACACAGGCGAACGTGCCAATGTTCTCAGCATCTCCTGGCACATGAGCTGTTGCCTTTTCTTCGGCTCTCTATGAGTACCTGGGGCCATCATACTTCCTTTGCAAGTCTGATGGATTTGTCTACGAGTAATAATTCAGGATTGGTTGGACTTGCTCTGGGGTCCCTCCAGGGTGTGTGTCCTTTGCAAAGTATTTTCAGTTGCACAATGTATATTGTTCAGAATTTATCATGTGCATACTTGCAGACTGGCAGAGCCACCTGCCAGAGATGAGAACCTTTTAAGTTGTTGTCAAACGTCATAAAATATGTTCCATGATTAATTTTGTGGGTACAGACTGGTTTTTGCACAGAGTCCAAAATTTGGGATATGTCACAGTGACTAAATGGCACTGGCATGCTGAATGAATTTGGAATTTGTTTTGTCAAGTGTGGGAGCAGGCACGCAGATGGGCTTTGATCCAGTGGTGCTGCTTGGAATTCTCATTATAGCAATGATGTCACTTGTCACGTGGAGTTGGTGATAATCCTGCTAAATTATGAAAAAAGCATGGCAAGAGAGAGAACTTAGCTTGGAAAATTTTCCCTATTAGTTGACTTTTACTTAAAGGACATCAGCTTTGTTTCTAGGCCTTAAAAACATACTTAGTAGAAATACATGCTGGAGAGGACAAACTTGAAGAAGGACCTACTTCATATGAGTACCTTCTCTTTTCAGAGAAGATGAAACAAAACAGAGTTTTAGATTAGATCAAGAAAAACACCTTTCTATACTATTTAATAAAGGCCAAGGATTTTTTCTTCATAAAAAAGCTTTGTCTGTTCAAAATAACAGCAACTGTGCTGGGAAATGGAAGAATGCAAACAAAACTTTCATATGACTAAGAAGTACAGCATATTTCTCACCAAGTCGGTACATCACAACACTTCAATGTTTAAAAATATGCTCATGATGCAGCTAACAGTGTGCTTAGAGGGAAATTGATAGTTTTAAGTACCTATATTTAAAACAAAGAAAACAAGATCTCTTGAGAACCACATGCTAAAACCAAACTAAACAGAAGGAAAAGGATGACAAAGGCTTGAGCAGATGTAAAGGTAAATACAGACAACACAGAACAGAACAGAAAACTGAGCAGAAATCAGAGCAGTGGGAAAACTGAAACCAATATTTGATCTCTTCTTCCTTCCTTTCTTTTCTTTTCATTCTTCTTTCCTTCCTTGCACTTCCTTTCTTTTGTCTTTTTTCTTTTCTTTCTTTCTTTTTTTTCTTTAACAGATTCTCACCATGTAGCCCTTGCTGGCTTGGAACTCATCACATGGATAAGGTGGATCAGGTTGCCTCTGCCTCCCAAATGCTAGGACTAAAGACCTATGCCACCACACGTGGCCTGCAGTGTTTGATTTTGTGAAAAGACCAGCTCAATGGAAGTTCTGTAACAAGGTTGATCAAAAAAAAAAAGGAATATCAAAATTAGGAATAAAAGAGGTTGCGCAGCATTACTATCAACCTGTAGGAATACAAAGTAACATAAGGAATGCTCAACATTGCTGTCTGTCTCCAGACATGCATGCACATAGCACTGCATATACTATATATAGCCATATATAATGCAAATTGTTACTTTTCTGACAGATGCAATTCTAAATATTCATGCCACAGGTTTACAATGTAGTTTTTTTAATCTGAAAATTGCCAAACATGGCATGAACATTTATATTTTCTCAAACCTATAAAAAATTGGGGGACATATTTCTGTTTAAAAGTTCAGGTATAGCATTTAGCATAACATATATTTTCAAATTCTAGTTTTATATTTGTGAATTGGGATTAGGTAAAGCTTCATACATACTCCAGAGTGAAAAACAATGTGCCTTTCCCATGAGAAACACATCCAGAGATAAGTTATGTGGTACACCTATGATAGCCCCACCAAGCCATTGGGGTAGAGTCCCAGTCACTGTTATTAGTATTTGTACATGTATAGAAACTATAGCCTAACACCATATGGTTTCTACAGTCAGGTGCCCTCATGATCTGTCCTGGCTGCTGGAGCTCCAGCCACCACATATGGATTGTACAGTAGGAAAACAAAGACTAAGGCGTCGCCCACAAATAAAAAGTTCCTTCCTTGGTGAATCAATGGCCTTTTTTTTTGTCTTGTTCTTCCAGTGTATTAAAATGAGCATCCAACTGCATGACTCTGGCTAGCCTGGAACTTGCTGTACATGTATGTCTTTGCTGATTTCAAACTTGAGGTGTCCTTGCCTCAACATCCCCATGCTAGAACTGCAGATATGTGCTACCACGGTTGTTGTGAGCCAGCAGGCTTTAAACATCCTTTTTTTAAAAATTCCACACCATATTTTAAGCTTTGTTTCATCTATTAGGACTTTGTTACATGCCTCTGTCTACTGCAAAGGAACTAGAAAATAAACTTATGTCTCTGTCTATGTATATTTGTATGTATGTATTATGTTACATGTTGATGTGAAAAAATATCTCACAGAAGCAACTTAGGGGAGGGAGGATTTGCTTCAGCTCACTGTTTGACAGGGAAGCATAGTGGAGTTCATGGCAATGTAGTGCATAGCTGGGCTCCTATGTCACAGTGCAGTATACAATGCAGTCTATGGCTGGGCTCCTATCGATACAGTGCAGTGCATGGTTGGGCTCCTACATCATCATGCAGGATACAGTGCAGTGCGTGGGTGGGATCCTGTGTCTTCACAGTGCAGGATACAGTGCAGTGTATGGGTGGCTTCCTCTGTCTTCACAGTGCAGAAAACAGTGTGGTGCGTGGGTGGGCTCCTCTGTCTTCACAGTGCAGGATATAGAGCATAGGTCAGAAATAACCTTTAAAGACTGTCTGCTTCCCAACGACTCACTCTTTCCCTTTAGGCCCCAACTTCTGAAGGTCCCGCAACTTCCCCAAATAGTGCCACTTGTCAGGGACTGGATATTCAAACACACAAGCCCCGAAGGATGGTTTGCCTCAAAACCATGGCTATTTGCTTATCTTCTTCTTGGTGATTGACTCCACAGTCTTGTGCATGCGGAGTGCATACCCTACACTGACTTTACATCCAGTTCCAAAGTATTTTATTTTTAACAGCATGGAGTACAGCTATGAAATTGCAGTCTGACTACAAGGAACAAGCAGGAATGAATATTGTTATAAACCTCTTGTGAGCTTTCCCCAACATATCACAGTCTTTAAAACACCAAAAAATGCGGTCTTTGGAACATTCTAGTCAACTGGTTTCTCCCAACCAATCACCTTTATCATAGTATTCAGCCAGGCAACTCTAAAGTATTCACTGCTCAGGAGGCGAGAATTGTCTGTTAGAATTTTGCTCTCAAGGAACTTTCAACCCATTTGAGCAGATGAGAGTCCCTAGGATGCTTTCACTCACAGGTTTGGAGTTTATTCCTCTTATGATCTGAAGTGCTAGATACTTTAAACTTCAGACTCATTTAGTTTGCAAACAGACTCACTAAATTCAAGAAACCCATATCACTATGTTAACCTAAACCCTGTTTAAAAGTTAATATTTACTTAGGGAGCAAAAGTTGCTGCTGGCCAAGGTGCATACCTATAATCAAAAGACTAGAAAGGATAGGGCAAGAGAATTAGGAATTTGAGGCTAGCCTAGGTTACATGGCAAGATGCTGTCTAAAGAAAAAGAAACAAAGAAAATAGAAGCCCCACATGTGAAAATTAAAACAAGGAAGTAAATGCCTTCACATCTCTTTTTTTCTCCCTATAACTTTCCAGGTATACAGAAAAATCTTAGCAGTATTAGGATAATTTTTAGCTACTCAGTCTTTCCACTCATCCAGTCAATTAAATGGTTAGCCAGAAGACAAACAGACTGAGAAAACAGCTTGATAATTAAATGTAGCAAGTATGTCTTAATTACTCAGTGTGGTAAGGTACTGTGCAGGGCACTGGGGAGACTAGTCTCTCAAACAGCTTATACAGATAGTGGGAGAGGGCTGGGACACGGGACAAAAGAGAGATGGTGCTAAATGTTTTTATTGGAGTCCTTGCTATTTTTGTGGATTTGGCAGTAAGAATTTTGATAGAGATGCAAAGTGGTGTTGGATGGAGTAGGGAGAAATGACTTATCTCATGAAGGATATAGGGCAAGTCAGCGAGCAGAGGTGATCACTGGGCAGTAACCCCAGCTTCTCTCCTGCTCTGCAGAATTGCATGCAGCTCCAAACAGGTCGTACCTCTCTACCTTCTCACAGGCTTTTCTTTCTGAGTGATACTTTTTTTTCTCCAGCAAACTTTTGCTCATCTTTTAAGACCAGTATCAGAGCCTGCGGTACAGTTCAGTGATGGAATCCTTGCCTCAAATGCACGAGGCCCTGCCCTTCATTTTCAGCATCACTAACATAACTAACTAACTAACTAAATAAATAAACTAAATAAATAAATAAATAAAACATATTTCCAAATGTTTTATTCTCTGGTACATGTAATAAATATCACCAGTATTGTACTGTGTTTGCTCAAGTGTTTATGTTCCTTAACCAGAAAAATCCCCACTCTGTGTGTGTGTTTGTATATGCATATGTATTTTTGTGGGTATTCATCTATATCTGTGTGTTTGTGTGTATTCATATATGTATGTATATCTGTGAGTATGTGTGTATGCATATATGTTTGTGTGTGTGAGTCTGTGTGTGTGTAATTGCATTTTATTCATCTCTTATTCTTCAGGAGATAGCAAATATTACCCAGGCTATTTTCTAGGTTCAGTAGTCGCCAGTTGAGTGAAGCATGGGTAGAGGGAGTGAGAAGCAGAGGGGAGCACTGTGCCCATAGAGTCTTTGTTAGGTGGTTGTTAAAACAATATTTTCATCCTCGATAATTTTATGTTTTGAACTTCATCTCCTAGCTTAAATATTTCCTTCTGATAGATGATATGCTATCAGGAAGAACAAAAAGAATATGGCTTTAAGCCTTGGACGAATAAGCTAAAATCATGTTTTAATACGCCTTTTAGAGTACTTCCCTGTTATTAATTTAACATTGACCTGCTTATTATGGTCCCATTATCAAGGAAACAATTATAAAAATCATTAAGAGCTTCTACAGATCTCAGCCACTGACTCATCTTGCTAGTTCTCAATGAACTTGACCTGAACTTCCCTCATTCAGAATATTAGGTAAAATTTTATTTTTCTAAATGTTACTGAGCATTTCTCCTTGGGCTGATTTTTTGTGTGTTTTATTGTTATTACTGCAAAGAAAGCTCTATGCAGAAACAGCTGCACTCTTGGGGATGTGCCAGATATGGGTTAAAGACCCTTTCGAAAACATCCTGCTCCATAGGAACTAAACAGTACTCTACCTCAGCAATTCTTAAGCCTGTAAGTCTTTCAATGAAACCCTGAAACGTTTAACCATACCTGCATCTTTAGGCTGAAGTAAGGCTTTCCTGGCATCAGAAACCTACACTTTGAATAAAGATAGCTTACCCTTTCTGCTTGTCATTTTATCTTGTGTTAGCCTCAGGAACTTAAACTTCTTCACAAATGGACAAACTGCCTTAGATAGTGACTCTCAATTCTTCTAGCATAAGGTTGGATGTGAGAGCCACTTATCTTGGGTTCAAGAAGTGGTAAATCTGACATCAAAGTTTCAAAGGGCCCCAAAGTTCTGGTGAATTTCTGGCATAGCCCTCACTTCTTTTCTTCCCCACCACAAAGAGCCTCAACAATCTGCCCACGAGGTAGGTGATCAAGGACAATTCTAACACTTCCTTTCTTATTCCAACTTACCTGGCCATTCTTAAAGTCTAAATCTTTGTGATTAATTCTCTTTCCTGACCATATTTTTCATTTCCCTCTCCTATCCATTTCTATGCCTTGAAATCTATCTGAGGCAAAAGCCCTGTGGTTTTAACCTTCTTTATGAGTGTCCATTACACATTATTATTCTAAATGAAGCCTGGTCCTCCCAGAGTCTTGTTTTCTTGCATCCTAGCCAAGTGATACTTCTATGTGTGTGTGTGTGTGTTTCCCCCTCAAGTTACTTTGTGGTAAATAAGTAACACTACCATTATTTCAGCCCCTTTTCCTCAAAATAAAGTATGACTTTTGTGAGTTCAGTGAAATAGAAGCCGTTGATGGTATGTAC